>VXAX01004650.1:367785-506996 GCA_013399835.1 Leptocoma aspasia
CCCAGGTTTATTCAGAATTAAAGTTGCTCCCCCCTCTTTATTTTTTTTTTTCCTCTGTCCCCTGTCTCGAGCGGTAAATAAAGATCATTTTCTTGTCTTTGCAGAAAGTTGCTGCCGTACTAGAATAGAACCCGGGCTTACCTAGTTTGGCAGGGTATGCAAAGTAGGATTGGCTGGATCAATTAGAGAATTATCTATTTATGAAATGTCTAGCTGCAATGGAAAGAGCTGGTACAATTATGAACTGTTGTCTTGACAACTGGGAAGGACTGATTGGATCATTTTATCAGTAGGGTTGCTGATTTCAAAAGCAAACTGCCAAAAATAGTAAGGGACTTGGGCTTCAAAAAAAAGGATTTTTTTTTCTTCTCTGTCTTAGCTAGTAGGGAAAAATGTAAAGGGGGTGGGGAGAGGGAAAAGGGTCTCACCAGGAAAGGTCCGTGATGCAGATTTATTGGCAAAAAGCCAGAGTTGCTATTGTAAATTTCTTCGCCGGTTTCAATGTCAACCCAAGCTCGTATTTGAACCCAGAATCAGGGCAAAAGCATTATCACTCTGTCACTTTGTTGCCAGAAGTGGATTTTTTTTTTTTTTTGCTAATATTTTACTGTTACATCTGACAGGATTTCACATTTTCTGTAGCCCGCCTTTAGTACGTTGAACTGCCAGACAGAGAAATTAATACCCTGAGTGACTGTATTTTAATTAAGCAATTTCATGCAAATTACAAATTTTAGATTGCCAAATAATATATTGCACAAAAATTGTAGGCTGGCTGATCTGATATGCATGGAGTATTACTCTTCCAGGCGCTGTGCATACATGGGAAAATGAACAAAAATGCTAATTTCCAATCTACTATGCAAACGGTAAAAGATGCCTATTTAGATACATATGCTTTCCTTAGGAAGGGTAAACAGTTCTTTAATTTAATATAGCTGACACTTGAAGATGTGTTTTTCTCTTTTATAAAGAAAATTTTTGCATTGAACAAGTAAATGAGAATTCGAGTAGAAAACATCTTGTTAATGGCGACTAATAAAAACTAATATTGCATGCAATATAATGATATTAAACCTTGTAACTGGTACATAAAGCAAGATAATTCCTATTGTTGCTCTGTCAATGAACATCAAATACGCTCGCATATTAAACACATACTGTCCGACCGGGGATGCTGTTAACCCTGTGTGTGGCCGTTTTCCGAGCACTTGGAAGGGTCGAACGTGACACGCTTTAAGCAGCCCGGACGGGCAGTCGCCGCTCTCGGCCCTCTCAGAGAAAGGCGAGAAGCGGGTTTTTCCCCGCGGGGCCGCCGGCCGGTGCCCCCGGGCCCGATGCGGCAGGGCGGCGACTGCCCCGGCAGCGCCCGCCGCTCCCCGGCCGGCGGAGCCCGGGCACGGAGCCTCTGCGAGCCGCCATCCCCCGGGGGCACATCCCCCGCTCCCCGCACACGGATACCTCGGCCAATTCTGCCCGGAACCGCAAGTTTGCGGCGTGGGGTGCGGGCGTGTGCCGGAGTGGGGGAGGTGGGGCTCTGCCCAGGGCCGGCAGCACAGAGGTACCACCCGCGGGGGAATTCCTCTCGGGGCTCTGTCGCTCTCTCAGAGGGTGATCCGAGGAATAAGGATCCACAAAGCCTCTTACCATAAAACTTCGTACAAGCCCTGGCATCCTCTCCTGAGCCTTTTATCACCGGGGCTACTCACTCGGGTTGAACCATCAATGTTTGTCCCTGGTTTTGCTTTCTGTTTTAACGACTTGATTTCCCAGCACCGCGAATAAACATCAGCGTCTCTGCAGGAATCCGCTGAGGCTTCCCAGATGCTGTACACAATTAACCTGGTTGCAAATTTAGCGGTCCCAAGTACAGTACTTACAATCTTATCTCAAGTGGGTGGGTATACTGGAAACTCCTGAGCATCTCGGCCACATTCAGTGAGTAAGTAGGCTGAACACAACAGATCTGTGGCGTAGACGGCTGATCTGAATTTTAACCACACTGTAGTTAATGTTTTTCCCTCTTTATACTTTTTCGTCCTTTTTTTTTTTTTTTTTTTTTTTCTTTTTCCCTGGGGTAATGGGTGGGAAACAGATTAAGTAACACACACACACAATTACAAAGTATAGATACTTTATCCATGGAACTAGTGTATGCTAAATGTCTTCTCTTTTTTCTACCCTCAGGATGTAAACAGTGAGTTCAGGCTTTGTGTAAGAGTCCAGTTGCTCTTTTCACTGGAAAGGGAGGATTGGTTGTTGGGGTAATGCATTATTCACTCTTGGCTGGGTATATTTTACTTTACAAGACTTCTGCTGCTGCTGTTGTTGCTAAGTCCTTCCAAATTTAAATCAGATTTGGATTTAGGTTCTCTGAGATACTTATTCATGTTCCATGATAAGAAGAGAATTATTTATTGCCGTTTTCATTCCCTGAAATTCATGAAAACAATGCAGACATCTGTGTATTTTTTGTACTTAAGTAATTATGAATGTGAGTGCATTTTTGACTTGAGATTTTAGTGAAAGTGTTACTGTGTCTTTAGTATTTTATGGCAAAGATATATTTCAGATTGTTGGAAGTAGGCAAAGTCCAGATGTGCCCATGTCAGAAAAGCATTTTTCTGCCGTACAGAACATGGGGGTAGGATATATGAATATCA
The DNA here is from genome assembly GCA_013399835.1 of Leptocoma aspasia. Classification (NCBI taxonomy): domain Eukaryota; kingdom Metazoa; phylum Chordata; class Aves; order Passeriformes; family Nectariniidae; genus Leptocoma; species Leptocoma aspasia. The sequence continues at coordinate 370,449 of VXAX01004650.1, forward strand.
TTTGTAAACAGTGTCAGCAAAAGCTGAGCTGTATTTTCAGTAACACCAAGTGTTCATCCATATTAGGCCAAGCATATTAGTTCCTGAAAGCAGTATTTGTTCCTGAATCATCACACATTCGTGTGGATTTTTTGGGTTTTATTGTCCAAATCAGTTTCACTGCTGTGATTCATACTCTCTCTCTGCTTTCAAAGCAGAAGAAATTAACCAGAGCTTTCTTTCTAAGCAGAATTTTCCATGAACATCACTGGAGAATCTGCTCAAAAACTGATGGTATCATGTGGCCAATGGAAAGAAGTCTGTGAATGTAGAGAAATAGCTGGATAAACAACAGTATCTTTTTCAAAAAACAACAGCCATGAAGCAGTTTTGCTCTGTCAAACAGTTCCTTGCAAATATCATAATCAAAATATCTTGGTAATTTTCTTTAGAAATGTTTTTCTGTTTATTTATTTTTACTCAATAAAAGAATTTCATTTTAGGTCATATAATATTCTGGAAATTTCTCCCCCAGCTGTCAAGCAGTTTGTTGGAATGATTTCTGTTTCATTATTCAACCAGCTTGAAGGTTTTCACTCTTGTGGTATTTGGCAGGGCAAATATTTTCAATACCTGCAACTGACCATCTTATTAACTGTGAAAAATTTCCCGTGAACAATAAACAGTGTTCTGCCAAAGAATCACAGCAAGTTATTCCAAAGTACATTACTCAATCAAAAATCTTGGGAAGCATTCATATGACCTCTGCCTGCTTTCAAAATGTTGCAAATTTTTTCCCCTCCAGAATTCTCTGTTGAGTAATATGGGTTGTTTTTGGAAAGACAATGTGAGTTTCAGCAAAGCAGTTATTGTATTTGGGATAATGATATTCAAAGGGACTCACCTTGCAACCTTTACATGCACAAGCAGTTAACTGTTACTTATATAAGGACAACAGAGACTACTTGTATGTATAAGGTTTGCAGGGTCACACTCAAAGGCCCCAGATAAGGCAAAGCATTTAAAAGTAGAAATTGGGTATGTATTTTGCTGAATAGAGCTGGAGTTCTCATCTGGGGCCGTAACTGACATGGTGGTGGATGGTCCTAGAGTTCAAAGCTTTTTGTAGGAGTCCTACTTTATGTTTTCAATGCCAAATGGACAAGGAATTTGGAAAAAGAGGATATGCAAGAAACAAGAAGATAGAAATGTGAGTACAGGTGAGTAATAAGGACATTACTTCCAGATCTTTCAGGTAGGCTTCTCCAGGGTCAAGGAAAGCTAACAAAGATGCTAAGCTTCTTGTACAGCTCCTATACACCAGGGTTTCTTACAACAAAATTTTTGCCATTGACATCAAAGTTTTCCACAGAAATTTGTTTGTCAAAACTTTCTCTAGGACAGAATCTCAGTTTCAGGGGAGGATTTCAGGACTGGAACAGAAAGAACCTTTCATCATACCACTTTGCTACAGGGAGACCAGGGCACCATCTTATCTGCACATGCCCTAATCCCCATTGGCTAATCTGTGCTGCACTGTCTCTCTCCCTGTCGTTTTTGATTTTTTCTTAACGGGAAACAATTTTATTATATTTCCTTGAGGAGCCAAAAGTTTTCAGATAATTTCAAATGTTTCATGCAGAGGAATTCCTACTTTCCTGCCAGACTTTCATATATGACTTGGAAATCTGAAGGAACTTCATGCTTACATAAAAGGTTCCCAAAAGGACACGATTTGGCCACTGGGAAGCCAACATAATATTTTGCAAATTACTTTCTTTTTTTTTAATGATTAAGTTGTTCAAAGTTTAACGAATTGGGATATAGCTTTTTCCAAATTAATAATAAAAAAAAAAAAAAAACAACACCAAAATGAAAGATGAGTGTTAATTTGTCCTGTATTACAGAAACAGTTTGCACCATAAGGTCAATATTCCAAATCTGTTTTCCAGGGATGCATTACTTAGCCATAAACATTCATTCAGAACTGCAATGAGGCATAGCAGTGTATCAAACTTGACCGCATCCTTGGATAATTTGTAAATGACAGAAAGGCAATCAAAAATGCAATTAATTTTTGCCTCTTTCAATTCAAAAGGTAACTCCCACTGTTTGAGCACATAGCCTACATTACTGAAGAGTTTACTTGTGCCACCTAAGTAGGAAAACAAATAATAACTTTTTCCTCTCCTGCAGGGACTCAGATAGATGTATATTTACTGTGTTAAAAAAGCAAACGTTTATATAGTTGCATAGATTTTGAATAAAATTCAGTTGTGGTGAAAGCTATTGCATCCCCTAATGACATCAACAGAGAGACAATCCTGCTCACCCTGCCTTTTATGTCTGCGTTTAAGAGCTAAATAAACAAAAAATAGTGTTAGGGATTATAAACAACCAGGAGATAAGAAACACTCAGGAGATGAAATTCTTTTTGCTTTTGGGGGATGGAGAAAACCTGTTGTGTGCTGTTTTAGCTCAGAGTATGTCTTTAATCATGCATTGGAACATAGATAGAAACTTCTTCCTGGAACACTTATCTGGAAACATGGTAAGAGGCACAGGCTGTTGCCATTGTTTCCAAAATACAGGATGCCAAGTGGGAGAGTGCCTCAGCCCTAGGAAGCCCAGTAGCACCTTCTTGGCATTAGAAGCTCTCCCTTAATTATGCTAAAGGGAGAGTTTCTGAAACTAGAGATCTCCCTGGCATGGTTCCTTCTGGGCGTCCCTCCACTCTGGGGAAGGTGAAACATGATCCCCATGGATGACAGCATTCCTCCAAGCGGATTGCAAAAGCTGCCCTGCCTGCTTAGGCCATGAAATGGCTGGAAGCCTTGGAAGGGATGCAGACCAGGGAGCAATAAAAATCTGACTAAGCTTCACATCTAGACTGCCAGGTAGGAGGGGACTCTTTGGAACTCATGCTCAGAAGGAAGAGAGAAGGGACGATTTGGTTTTTCCTCTCTTTGCTGCAAGGACAGGTTGCCAGTGAGCGCTGTCTTTCTTGAAGTCATCTTGCAGCCATCTGGCTGAAATACTGTAGGGTTTGGGGGTTTTTCCACATTTATCGGCCCCTAGTCATTCTGAAGCATCAACACCATTTCCTTCTGTTCAGCTATTTGTTTCTTATTCAGCTAGGCCAATGCTGGAAATCATGTTCACGCAGATTTTCCTTCTTCTTTGATGTCATCATTCAAAGTTCCACTCTGATGAAATGCTAAAAAATGAACAGACCTTCCACCAAAGACATGAATTTGTATGCATTTTGAGATATAATTCATGGCACCATATGACATTACCCTTACCACAAAGATGATTCACTGCTGTGGGAAATAAATACCAATGTTCAAAAATATCTTTCCTGACTTGTTGAGAAGTAACTCCAGGACCTGAAAATTCCTTTTCATCACACTGCACAAAAGGAGGCATTATGTTAGTGATATGACTATGGGTCTAGGTGAGAGGGGAAAAAGGAAAGACACATTGCTGGAATAAGGATCTGTCTAATGCCTGCACACGCACAAGTCCCACACCTATCAGCACAGAAGTAGGTGACTGAGAGAGGAACATTTATTTGGGCAGTGAAGACAGAAGCTGGGGAAAAGTGATTTTTTTTTGCAGCAAATCCCATGGCAAAGCAAAATACCACTATCGATACTATTACTGACTAAACACTGTCAGCTCCTCTGCACAGTCCAGGTAATTTCAATGGCTCTGTAGTAAGGCCATAGGTCCAAGAATTTCAAAGAAATAGGGGTGCAGTAAGACTAACTGCTCCGAGCCCATAATAACATCTGTGCTTTTCACAGATATAATTTATTTTGCTGTTTTAAACTTCTCTCTGCTTTTCCACTGTCTAAATAAATAAAAATATATTTTTAAAAGTGATAAAAAGAAGAAGGAAAGAACAGAAAGATGTGGAAAAAGAAGGTGGAGGGCAAGAAGATGACCACCTGCACCTTTTATATTGCCACTGCTGTTGAAAACAACAGCATTTGGCATCACACAGAACATTTCTGTCATTATGTTTTTCACTGTACTTGAAGACTGTTTCAGAAAAATGTTTCAGATTAAAATGTCAATGTTTGTGCTCAACCGGACCCAGGTCTATGGGTTTAGAAGTATTTTTCCATGGATTCCTGATCTCCACACATTCTTCATTCTGCATGGCTGCAATTCATGCCTCATAAAGGTGAGAATGTGGCATAACTGTGCAGGCTTAAAACCACAGATCTTTCTGGTATGCGTTACAATTTTATGTATTGCCAAATGTATGGCCAAATTCTAGTTACTTTAGTTGGTTCCATGGGTTGACACAACCTGACTAAGGGAAATCAACAGAATCTGGATTTCCAAATTAAAATATACACACTTTGAAGCACAATTGTATTCACAAAAGCTGACATAGTATGTTTGCTTTGTTCAGGTGACTTTAGCAGGAAGTTACCTTTGTATTATTTTATAATTAAGGTATTATTTGTAATTAGTTAAAAATATTTTAGAAAATACATTATTTATATATATAACATTTATATTAAAACAAAAGAGTTTCAAGATATTTAAAAGTTCAATCAGAGAGTAACATATTATAATGGATAGCAGAGTTCATAGTGATTTTTGTATTTTAAAACCTTGTGTAACTATATAGCATTTGATGAAGTTAGCTATTTCTGCCTATACTGCAGAGTACTGATGCAGCTACTGCTGCATTCCAAGCAAAGTGGAATGTCATCACAGCTACAGACTAAAACCTTGAGTCACTCATCAGTGTTTCTATTGGCATGTAAACTGCAGTCATTTCTGTGATGAGAAACAAAAGACAAAAATTTGAGTGTTTTAAAGTGTACCAATGAGTTTTTAACACTTAGAAATCTCTTATAATTTTGCAATGTTGCATTATTTTATAGCCTTTAAAAATGCTTTTTTTTATTAGTAATACCTTAAACATCATCCTTTGCAAATGAACGGAATCAATATCAAACAAAATGAGATTTCATATGACACTTTATTTTCTCTTTTTATGTTTGAGCCTTCATTGCTTTTTACTTTTCTTTTCTAGTTTCTAATCAATTTCCCCAACGCTTTCCTCAATTTTGGGAAAGGAATATTAAAATAATTTCATATTTAATTAAATTATAAAGCCCCAGTTAAAACTTAACACCCAATAAATAGAATATAAATAAACCACTTACTGCTCAAAGGTAATTTTTATGTATTTCTCGTGAAATAGATGATGGGATATTTTTGCTGGCTTTCAGTGCAAATCTTTTGCATAATCAAAAAGTAAACCAATATATCTTTAAGATTCATTTATGCTATGAATTGTTAAATTGTTATTTTCATTTGGCTTTAATTTGTGCCTTTTTGAACATCTTTGCTGCAACAAGTTGCCGTTGCTGTTTGTCCCAATGACGGTGTGGCAGGAGTGGTAATTGCAAACCAGATGAGGAAATTGCCTATTATACCTCACCTACACACTAATTAAACTTGATCCTGTATCTTCTCTGTGGGAACTCTCCAATCATTTCGAGCCTTCTTCACCACACACACCAATGGCCCTTGGCTCAGTTCCCTTCACTGCTCCTGTGCTACCTGAAAATGAGTGCTATTCTTCTGCATTCCTCCTGTGTCACATATGACACTTCACAAATCCCACTGATCTTTCAGCTTTTTTTTGTCAAGACACATATTTCCCCATCTTTCTTTCACAGGTCACAGGATTTTGAGCTTCTCCTTCACTGAAATCACTTCACTGAAATACCCTGTCACAAAGACAGGATGGCCACCCTTTTTTCTCACTCTGCCTCCAGCCTCTCCTCGTGGCCTGTAACTGTGGTCTCTGAAGCAATGCCTGAGCTGGATATGGAGATTTACATGGTGAAGCATTTGCTCTTATTCTTTGCTAAAAATTTATTTTATCCCAATGAAATGCCATCTCAGAACCCTTCTTTTGCTCCCATGAGTTTTCTGTGTAGGTGGGATCTCATTTTGAGGCTACAATGCACCTTCCTTTTCCTCTGAGATGTGGAAGAACCTTTTTGTTCATTCTGCCCAACTTTCATGCTGTCCACTTCACTGACAAAACAGAGGAGGGAACCTGCCATGAGAAGTTTCTTCATATTTATCTTCTCTTCATTTGTAGCTGGCCTTGAATGGTAGGAGGTGAATACCTTCCAGCTCAGAGAGGTCACTGCAGAACATCATGAATGCTCTCCACTGGGAAAAGGGAAGAGATTTTCTCTAAAGCTGCCTATATTACACCTACTTTGTAGAAAAAGAGGGCTTTACTCTATGATGCTGCATTACCACCCCTTCAATAAAATTTGAAAATCTGCAAACTTCCTAATCCTTGCACAAGCATTTAGCCATGAGGTTTTTACTGCTACTAATAGGAGCCTTTCAGCTAAATCTCTACATGTCTCTGTAATTACCTACACAAGAAGTAATGTTCTGTAATATCATTCAATCTCTATTTTCGTGTCATGCCACAGTCTAATATTCTTCAGTCCATGGCAAATATTCCTTCAGAAAATAGCCTGAGATAGGACAAAATAAGATCCATGTTCAAGTGAGAAGCACTCAGTGAAACAGAATCCTATCTAGTGACTTGATAAGCCAGACCATAAGGATATAAAAAGTGCAAGGATGGTTTGTGCCAGATACAGTCTCTGGTTGGAAGACTTAGTTCTAAAAACCCATGAGAAAAAGAACTTGTTCTTTTCACTGAATGGAAAAAAGAAAAGCCAAGATATTTGAAATAAAACAGAAACTATTTGAACTATACCCTTCACTTTATTTCCAATCAAGCTTACCACTGGATGTCTATAGAACAAACCCAAAAACACACAGAAAAGTGAAATGTTCAGCCCAAATTGGAGAAGCGGCTTATAAGAAAGACATTGATTTGCAATATTCCTTCGGTCTCACAGAGCTCTCTACATTGTAGGGGATATTACAGTGAGCTTCAAAAATCAGCCTAGAGAGCAGGTTTTTTAGTTCTAGGATCTCCATAACTTTCCTTGTTTCATATGGGATACAAGAAGCAAGATGACATTTGTTCTAAAATGATTGACTGAGGATTTCAGTGGAGGTCTTTTGCAATTGACCTTCTGAGAGAAAAGCAGAGAGATTTGAAACGACAGAGCAGGAAAGCTTTTCCTACCCATCGTCCACTTACACTGGACTGCCTGTGAGTGGGTGAAACATAGGTAAAACAAATTAATAGTTTGCAAGAAAGTGAAAAGTCAAAAAAGTTGCTTTAGCTGTACGCTGAATGACCTTTAAGCGGCAACCCGTTCCTAGGAGACAGAGCAAAACTTTCCACTTTGTACCAACTCATGGAACAGCAGGCATGAAATTAGTGCAAAAAAATTAAAGAACATTAAATGACAGTAAATGCTAATCAACAAAGATCTGTGGAAAATGGATCTTCGCAAACTGACTTGACATACTTGTAAGTTTGGTTAAGAACCATAAAATTTCAAAAAATGCAAGCTTGAATAAGATATTTGACTTATCTTCACAATATCTTGAGACTTTCTAAAGTTGCAAGCAAAGGCACAGATAAATAAACAATATTAAATAATAAATAATATTAAGCCCTAACAAATTGGAAATATTGCATTGATTATGTCAATGGTACAAAATAACCAACTACATTGCCTAATTTTTCAGATAAATAAAAAATGTGTTTTGAAATGGCTAAATATGAAGCCATACACATGAGAAAAATGCAGACCGTACCTAGAGAATGAGAAACCTCTCCAAGAGAAAAAATTACTATGAAGATTGGTGTACTATTTGATCTGCATCCTGGATGTTTCACGTTGCTGTATTTTCTTTTACAGGGTTAATAAAACCCTCATTTACATATGTTGTATCTTAAAAAGCAGAAGTTGAGCTTTTTTAGCATATCACAACTATTTAAATATTTGTCCAGTTCAGCTTTCTAAAATTAAGGAAATCTGTTGAAAAGTTAGAGGGGTTTTAGGGAAAAGCCTGGAAAATGAAATTGAAAAATATATCTTCCAGTGCAAGGTTCAAGAGACACTGTCAACTTAATTTATCAAGAGATAACTTAATCACAGTCTTTAAATACCTGCATGGGAAACAGAAATTTCATAATAAGATGGCTCTTCAATAGAGCTAACAAAAATGTAATAATATCCAATAACTTGAAATTGAACCTTGACAAAATTAGGCTCAAAATTAGGTGCATTTTTTTTAACAGTGATGGTACTGAGCCACTATAATAATGTACCAAAGACTTCCATAGATTCTTCAAGGAACTTTTCAGTAATGTTGCATTATTTTTAAAGGATTTGATATATTTAAAATATTGTTTATCTCAGAAAAATCCATCAGCATTTTTTAGCAGGTCATCCTGTACTATCAAACCAATCCCCATGAGCTGTACACTTTGTAGAACTCATCATAAGGGCCCAAACATTTGTATATTTAAAAAATTAGCCTTCCAGGACTAGTTATGATAGCTACAGATTGTACATGGACTTTAAAATTCAGGTAAGTTCAAGCAAAGCATTTCAAGAGGCAGCTATGAAGTAGCTGCCTGAATCACTTGATATGCAACAAAACAGGAAAACAATGTAGGTTCTCATTGTCTTTATGCCATATAAAGAAAGCAGACAAACAAGCTGAATAAATGTTTCTTTATTGACAAAATCTGGTGTGGTAATTTGGATAATGAATATCCATATGATTTTCCTCTGACCTAGGGCCTACTATCAGATGTTTCTAACTAAGGAATTCACCAAAATTATATAGGAGCCCAGACTGTTATAAAGAATTATTTTGAAGCATCAAGAGAATGATGGCTTTTTGCTTAATGGTAAAACCTGGATTTCTACTGGTGAAACCAGATGAACTCCAAAATAACACTTAGATGCAAAAAAACACACAATTGGATCAAATTCAGACAATTAAGATGGTGAACTCCAAAACCACCCCACCTAACTGTTCTCAGATCTGAGAGGCTGCAGATAACTCCCTTTTTTTTCAAGAAAAACTGATTAAGTTTGAGGAACGCTGCCATTCTCAGAGGGAGCACAGCAGCTAGGTAACTGTCCCCATCTTTAAGGCCATTTCAGTTCAAGAACCTTCTCTGAGTATTTTACTGTGACTTTATAGGAGATCTTGAAACAGAGAATTCATCTCAGGTTACCCACCTCTTACATGGCTGCTCTAACAACAGGCTATTGTACAAAAGACTATTTATTTTTCTTAAGAATTGAAAATGTCTGTCACTTATAACTGAAGCCCTGACCCGGTTACAAAATCACACTGTCTGCATCTGGCATGAGAATCCCAGCCATGCAGAAACTCCTTATTCTTGGACAAAGACACCGTCTTGAGTAACTCTCTTATTTCACATTAGGGAGCTAATTGACATTTTCTGTTCACTCCCTCGTGTCCTCACCCCAATCAGATGTGCAGAATATCATGCATGCCAGAGTTAAGTACCCAACTCCTCATTTGACACAAGAAGCCTCTGAATATCATAGCACTGTGTCCCACTTGGACTCTACCACATCATATGTGATGAGCTAGGTCAGGGCATATCAAGGCAAGTTGGCCAGCAAGGGCTGCCTTGAGACAGTGGGAAAGGAAAGAAAACACTTGTTTGAATGTGTCAAAGAACTGATCTACATTTTAAAAAATGCAAACAAGAAAAAAAACGGAACAAAGCCACACAAAACCAACCAAACAAAAAACTCACGCATCTTTTTTTTCCTTTTGTTAGGTAAGTTTTATTCAGGGTCATCTCTTCCCCATGCAATTCACCACATCAGGAGTAAGGGGGTTTAAGGGTTTATTAAACTAGCCTACTAACATGGTTACTGGAAGAGAAGATTTCTGTTTAAAAAAAAAACTCCATCAGATCAAACGAATAATGGTAAAGAAACTTTTCCTAATAATGCCAAATTAAAAGCAAGATTCCAGCAATAACTACAGAAATCAGACCAATGTCATACTGATTTTAAAAAAAATGGAAAAGCTAGAGGAAATTGGGTAAAAAAGGAAGAGGATATGATTTCTAGGAATCATGAGAAATTCCAGTCATTCTTATAAATCTAACCTAAGACATTATAAAAAAATAACAATTTTAAGCTTTATATGAAGACTGGAGGAATTCACATCCAAGGTAAAAGGCAAGACTCAAGAACTCAAGAACAAAGTAAGCCATAAGTTTTCTTCATCTCCCGATTCTCCAGTTCTAATTTTGAACTTCAGTTCCATGTAAGAAATGAGAAAAAATGGAAAAGGTAATAATTTAATCAGTATAGTAAACATATTTTTTAAAAATTTCACAGGAGGGGAGCCTGTCTTCTGTCAGATCACTCACAATGAAAGTATACACTATATCATTGTTTTGATAAAGGAGCAGTGGAAACTTGGTGCTAGACCAAGATGAGAATTATTTTATATGGTCCTTTTCCAAGGGAAAACTGCAAAGTTTCTGTGTAGGAATTTCTCCTATGAAGCATACGGATACTTCAAAAGTATGTACATTGTGTTTCAACTATGCACAATTGTTTTAAAGCTTTTTGTGAACAATTTTGCCTTTTCTACAGGTCATAAATTCCCACTTCATTGTAACTGCAAATATATAAAAATAACCATCAACTAAAACATCTTCATAAGAGCTACAGTTTTTAACGCTTTTACTTCCTAGAAAATTAAAGCACTTTTGTTCATAACAGTCCTTTTTCTTGATACAGACTTTGTTCCAGAACAGAAGACTTTTGAGGGGCCTTGGAATTTTTCATGGAATGGAAAGTTTGCATCCCAGTCAAAAGCGAGACTTAAGGAATTGCTGTGCCTAGGGAATTCTGGGCGTGTCAGTTTACTGGGTGTAAGTGATCCATTTGGGTATTTGGTATTCTAATTTGCTGACATAATGTGTGCATATAATGTCTTTTTACCTTGAATGGATATGGTAAGAACAAGGTGGGGGGGAGGTCACACAGAGATAATTCTACTTGTTAAACTGCTGCAGGGGCACCACTGAGTGTGTTGGGATCGCACGAGGCAGCGGAACAGAGACAAATCCAGTCCAGTTCTGAAGGACCTGATGCCCAGAAAGAGGGGCTGGAGACATGTCAGTGCTCCATATGGGCTAATGCATGGATGCCTGGGCAGGGCTGATTAATCCAGGCAGAATTAATGTGGCCACCTCATTTCTGATGTTTGACCTAGCTCTGTGGACAGCCCCATTGCACTCAGTTCTCAGATTGGTGTGAGCAGTCCAGTAATGCCTAAAGCAGCATTGCAAAGAACTGTCATAACAGGTTTCTTCTGCATTTTTAAGAACAAATAAGGAGGACCCTTTATGCTTTGTAAGTCTATTAGTGAAAGTTGAAAAACTGTTTTGCAGCTGGTATGAAAGTATTTGAAGTGGTCTTGACTAGTACAAAAAAAAAATTACTCTGCACCAAACAAAAACCCTCTTGTTTTTATAATATAGCACTTACTTTTACCTGAGGAGAGCAATATTAGAAAATGGTTGAGATCCTGAAATACAGATAATGTCTTTCAGGATGTACAGCCCTCAAATTAGTCCTGGCAGAGAGGCATGCAATCTTAACTGCATGCACTACTCTGTGGATGAACAGCACGGCAATCAGAAGACAAGGCTGGCACATACAGCATCTCGCTTTGATGAAAATGACTATTGCTGTGCTCTGTGCTGACTGCAATTTCCTAAAGACTGGAATTTTTATGCTAGATAGATCCCACTGTTGGAAGGTTATAAAGTCCTGGGTTGCCAAGGCCACGTCATCATTCAATTGCTTTGCCATCTGCTAATATCTCTGTGCCTATGACAAAGCCAGGTGAATTCCTAAATAGAGCAGTGATCTAACAACTTGAGGCCATGTTTGTTCAATGAGAGAACTGAACCAGAACATTTTGGTAAACATCATAACTGTGAATAAGTAAAAAAAAAATAACAGTGATAACAATAACTGTGTGCCCTTATCTACAAAATAATCCAAATAAAATATAAAAATCTTGAAAATTTTATCCCAGAATTATTTTTCCTGCTGGCCTGCAATAGAATGTGGCATTTTATATTGTGGAATAGTGATACATTTGTCTTAAAAAGGGGGAATGTAGACTGATATATATACTTGAAGGACTTGAACATTCGGGAAGAAAGTAACTTTGTTTCCTCTCACTAACCAAAGTAAGAGGAGAATCTGACTGTTACTGGTTGTGAAAAGTGCGACTGGCTTACTTAAATACATAAAAATAGTCAATCTGAAGCTGTAGAAATCAGTCTCCATGTGACAGCACAATTAACTAATTGCCTTATAGCATTCACCCCCTTATGTCCAGTACGTTCCTTGGGATGGTGGGGATGCTCCCTGCACTCCTACCACTTGAGAATGGCTTCTTCAGCTCCCTGCAGAGCCCCGGTCCTTGTGGTCAGATATAGAGGGAGCCAAACATGGGAGAACTTCCCAAAGTGAGGGGATACAGCTCACTCTGGGAGGAGAGGCAATGGCAGAGAGCAGCAGGACTGCCTGTTAAATCTCTTCCCCTGTCAGCAGTTCCATTAATCATTTTGAGCCTTTCCGGAAGCCTGCTGAAGCCGATGGAAGCCCTCTTCATGAGTTCACTGCTGTTTGGACTGGTGTCACTAAATCACTTTCATGTCCTAAGCTCTCCTTGGAAGAATTTTGATGCTGTTTTATCAGATTATCTGCTTCACTTTTTCTTGGAAAAAATTAGGTGTGCCTTTTGCTGTGCACTGTAAGCTCCTTATATGAAATAAAATCCAGAATATTTTTTTAGCAAAGGAAATATGGTTATGAAGCAACTCAAAACAGCTTCTGAGGCTTGTTTCTGTTTTTTTGATATAATTTATAACATTTTAAAATTTGCTTTGTTTGATTCCCAAAATTATACTTAGTTTCCTCTAAAATTTGCCATTATTCTTTGCTTATTCTTATATTGCAAAATTGTTCACTCTCTTTCTGGTTAGAAAAGCTGGAATGAAATGATCTTTCAGAACAGTGTACCTTTTTATGTTTCCAGTATTAACTAACCACTCAGGGTGTGATCTTTTTGAAATCAGAGGATTTTCTATTATACAGGAGTGGAAATATTTAGCTTCTCTCTCCCCTCTCAGAAAACAAACCACATCCTGGAAAAAGAAATGTTTTACACAGAATTTATACATGATAAGAAATTCATTCCACAAGTGGAGTAAGACCTTTAAAAGACCTTTATCTACCTCACAGAATAAATCTGATATGCCTTACAAACCATTATGTGATCTCTTCCTCTCTCATTGCATGCAGATGCAACTCTCTCTCCTAAGTGCTAACACCGTAATTTCCATTCCAATGATGAAATTGGGTGTGGAAGGGGAGAAGTTTATTCTAATGCCCTTGTATATGATTACATAGTGGATTGTAAAATTTTAACGTTGAGTTTGCTTCTTCTAATAAGCTTTTCAAAGCGTAATAAATCTGAGTATCTTTAAACATCTGTTTGCTCTGAAAGATCAGTCAGTAGGGTTGGGCATTCTGCTGGTGGGGCTGCTGAGACTGTTTAAAGAGCCTGGTTGATACTTGCAGTGCATATTACAAAAGAGCTATTCTTTAGAAAACTTTTGATTTGCACAGCTTGCAAACACAGGATCTTGAGATTGAGCTTTATCTGTGCAAACTGTTTCTCTAGAAGTTCTTCTGGATATTTGTTAACAAACTGTATCAGAGATGCTTGAAAGGCAAGACCCTATTAGCAGTATAAGATTAAAAAAAAATCACACAGCCTTTCTTTTTTGCTGTGTCTGAATGGGGCTTCTGGCACTTCTGACTAAGGGGCATCTTACCAGGTGCAGAAGGGTCAACAGGGATGGCCCTCAACATATAACGGATGTGCACCCCCAGAGAAGTTAGACTGACAAGCACTGGTCAGGCCAGACACCAGTTTCATTTATTTCTGCATTGCAAAACCTTCTGTTCTAAAGGATCATTAAAGTGCCTCTTGTTTTTTTACTCCTGTGTGGTGATGAAATGCAGTGTGATGCAGCACCCAGTAAGGCAAACTTATTCCAGCAAAGAGATTCCATAGCAAAGTCTTTCAGCAGCCATCCACTCACACTGTAAAGACCCTCTGGAGCTGTCTGATGACACAAATCAGCTACAGCAGAGCAGACACTGCTGCCCATGGAGTTTCCACCCAGAGCATCTGCAGCATTTTGCCTCCCTGGCTCTGCTTAAATAGACAATGCGGTGCGGTGGAAATCAGCTTTGTGAACATAAAGAGTGAAGCTTACAATTTTTTGGAGTTGATATGTGCATTCACACAAAGGAAAGAAATTAAATAGACAATTTCAAACTTTTTATTTTTTTCTAAAATTATGCGGATTGCTTGTCAGAGAACTTGACAAACAACGGCACATTTAATATCATGTAGGCAATTCCCACAGCTTATTGTTCTGTATTTCTAGGTCAAAATCAGTACTGCAAATTTTGTAAAACCAACAATGAAGAAAAATAAAGCATTTTGTCATATACTCGTAGTATAAAACATTCTTCCTATGTGTTTTTAATGCATAAAGATGATATTTTGATGATTTCATGGAGGGCTTTGGGGCTACCTTTATTTCACCCTTATTTTACCTTTATTTTAATTTATTTGATTGGTGTTTTTTAAATGTTGTATCAAAAAATTCTTCATGTGACTTTTAGAAATGTGTGAGTTAAAAGACAACCAAATATTTCTGAATCTGGAAAGTAGTAATTAAGATACATAAAAATGTTTGGGAAAGGTTTAATTCACAGCACTGTGATGGTTAAATAATGCACTTGTTTATCTAAAACAAAATTATCCTATTTTGCTAAAGATACCAAGATAAAACATGTGATGTAGGAAAAGATGTATTACCAGGGAACTGTAGTGGAGGTCTGGTAGAACCTAACTCCACTAATTTCTGTCCTGTGGCAGTGGAGGGAATTAGAGTGGGTTTGGAGATGTCCTGAGTTCTACCAGGGCAAATAAAAAAAACCAGAATCCTGCAACTTCTTCTGCATTTCCCCAATTTTCACTATATTCCAGAGCTAGTGAGAGATAGTGAAAGGTGGGGTTCAAAATTATGGTGGGAACAACCCAAACTTTATCATTAGGATAACAGTGAAATAGACTTACTTGATTTGCGTGGCAGAACTTGTGCAAACACCTTCCAAAACAATTATTGCAAGCTGCTTTTTATCTGGACTCTGTTGAAGCAGAGACAAGAGAAAGGCAGAGGGATACAAATAAAGCAAATCAATATTTCAGGATTTTCAATATGAGTATTCTAAATCAGTTTCCCAATACCCCCAGTAGTAAAAGAAAACAACCCCTTATCAGAGTTAATGGGATGTAGAATGTTGCTTTCCAAACCAGAGTGGCTCTTGGGCTGTTTTCATGAATTTAAATCCCATTATAAATGCAGATGCTATGATTTTTCTTGCTGGTTTATATTGGCACATAACTTGAATATACATGTTTGAGAAATTTCCTTTTCTCAAGGAAAGGAAATAGGCCTGTTGCTTTTTTCTTATACCACGCAGATCAATAGATACACTGAATAAAGCTTGTGTGAAAAGAGAATCAGCCCTGATTTTCAACAATACTTATAGCTATAGACACACTAGCTGCAGGAAATCTGCCTCTTTGACTCCTCAATTCTAGTCTCTAATACACTGTCTCTGATGGCACCATGACAATTTTCTGAAGTAGATCCCTGAGACCTTGGGTCATTAGGTTTACTTTACTTTGTACGGTTTGTCTCAAATGTGAATTCAGGTTGTTTCTCAGGTGTACCACCTACTCCTCCAGAGGAACAGTGAGCTACCATGACAGCTGAAACACTTCCCACCCCAGTGAAGCTTACTGAAAAATGTTCCCCTGACATGTATCACCTATTTAAGCAGTCAGGGAATGTTGTGAGGAACAAGCTTTCTTAGATTATTTCTGTTTAGGAATAAAATAATAAAGCATTTTTTCCTTGTGCTATTTCCAGTTGGAAATACCATAAGGAAGCATGATTCTCATTATATTTCCTATTTGCCTAAGTGTGTTCCCATGCCAAGGGAACAGCTGAATCAAAAGGCAGGCAATACCCCAGAGTTTTGATGCAAGCAAACGGCAAGTAAGAACAAATTACTAATCTCCTTTCTTTAACTTTTTTCTTTCCCCCTCAAAATTGTTGAAAGGTTTTGATGCAAAATGAAAACAGAATTACGGCTTAGGAAGACTCCACGAAGCCTTATTCATCTTTTCTGACAACAATCTGCTAACTAACTTATGTAAATATGAACACTTTATACTTTCTAACATAGTTCATTGAAATGGAAAACCCAGACTCTGACTGAGGCTGAGGGTAACTTGCCCTGTCCTCGTGTATTTGCTGTAAGACTCAGTATGATGCTATGTTACTTCACTTTTTCTTTATTCTCATCTTAATAAAACCTTTTTCTGTATGTAACCAGTATGAGTAGGGCAAAGCTCTTCTATCATGCACCAAAGTATCTTTCAAGCAACATTTTACCTCAGGGCATGGAAGGGAAGGGGAGCATCTCTTTTCTCCCTGTTACCCAAGATGGATACAGCCTAGGCTCCTTCCTCATCTAGACAGGACTGAGAATAACAGAGGTAAACATCTGTACAGGAAAAGTATTCTTTGCTCCTGTGCTCCTGTGTGTGGACAATGTCAGTGTGCTCTTAGCACTTGTGCCTCTTCAGGGTTATCACATTGTCTAGCAGACAAAATGCCAGATGAACACACAGCCGTGAATTCAGGAAGCTGACATTGCATGCACTATGGACGCTTTAAAGTTGTGGGGGTTTTTTCCCCAAGAAATGATTTCTAACTAAAAATGTCAAAATTGCTGTCTTTCTGAGTCTATCTCTGCTTAGAGGGAGACACACCTTTTTCACTCCAGGTAATTTCTGAATCAAATTCAAAAATCAAAGAAAAACACTTCCATTGCCACATAAAGGAGATTTTGAGTTCTGCATAATCAGGACTTGTTTAGGGGACTGATGGTAGGCAAAGGGGGAAGAATGTTTTCCTTTATGAAGGCCATTAAATTATTTCTATGTCACAGAATTTTAATTTTATGTCTTTGATACTAAGGATGTTGGTTACTTGTAAAGGGCTATTTTCTATTTTCTCTTTCTCACATTTCCTGGTGATGAAAAGAATAAGGTTGTTGAATAGGTATAATTAAATGTTCTTAGCCACATTTTTATTTTCAGTAGTTAGAAAGCAAATTTTTTTATTTTTTAGGGTTTTGTTTTGTTCTGTTTTACCAAGGTGACTTAGCTGGACAGTATTTTAAAATTGACAACATTTTCCTGCATCAAGATTGTGCTTGAAAAAGCCAGTTTTACAAAACAATGAGTACCTAACAAAAGGAGAAACTGAGGCAGAGACCAATATAGGATTTGTAATTAATCCATCTCAGTGACAAAATCTTAAATTCTTTCTGACTTTATCAGGGTTCAGACATGAATTTGTTACAGAGAAACCAACAGATACCAGATTTCTCTGTAGTCTACTTTGAATAATTTTTTTTAAATTAAAAATGAGTATGAAAACACTGAATGATAAAATGCCAGGAATGATTATGATTGCAATAACGGAGTCTTCAAGTTTTACAATAGTAGAGCCCTGAATACTTTGTCTCTTTTAGGTATTTATATAGTTAAAAATAATGTGTATACCAATAATGCTTTTTATTACATTTGAAGATTCTGGTATGGGGGAAAAAAAAAAAACAAAGGAAAAAGCAAAAGTAACTTGTCACTTAGTAATTCATGTGGAAAGAGATCTAGCCTACAAGAGGACATTATTGTCAGCTGAATGAAAGAGATTAAATTGATAAGAAAGAATAGAGGTCTGCTTCCTTCATTGTCTTGGAAAATACATTTGTTAGGCAGCTTTCCAACACAGAAAAGAGAATAAGACACTTCTTAGGACAGAAAGATTAGTAGTTGGAATAGCAGTCTTTCATAATAAACAAACCACATCTTTTTACCCTTTTAGGATTTGAGAATTGCTCTCCAATTATAGTTCCCTTTTATGAAGATGTGAACATGACCACAATGGTACTTCTTAACTTCTTAAAGAAGACCTAAACTTTTAACGTAAGGCTTTTCATTTAGTTGCTTTAATATCTGTTAACCACACTCGTGTTTTAGTGGTAGATGCTCAGCTCTCACTCGGTGACACATGTGCTTTCTTAGGCAGTCTCATATTTCTGTGACGAGTTATTGGTAATATTATGATCCATCTAAAAACATGATGTGAGCAGCTACTGCTGAGGATATGACTTTAAATTAATTGGTTAAAGGAGATGAGCTCAATTCCTTGATCAAAGACTCTAAGCATCATCTACTCAACGGGCTTTCAAATGCATAAGGGATAGCAGTTTTTGAAAGCAGTTTTCCATCCAGACCTTAGTGTAAAAGAAACACTTGGTTAACAAAAATTATATACAGGGAGAAAGGATCACAATAAAACAAGCTATTGTTTCTTCAAAGAAATAGTTTAATGGAAAAGGTCATTATCAGTTAAATAACTTCGTGATAATATGACAGTGGGTCATATATCACAGACTTTTCTCCAGTTTAAAAGCTTGAACAAAAGCCAGATCTTTCTATTGATTGTAATTGGCTTTAAATAAGATCTCATATACTGAAACAATGCATTTTATATAACTAGCCATCTCCAGATAATTCCTGAATAACAGTCAATGCATATATATCTACCCAATTCCGACCTTACTTCCAGCAGAAATTACTCAGGTATATCTGTTATTATTTCTCCTTCCTCGTGTGTGGCTGAACACCTTCATGCGGGCCTTCAAAGGCATGCTAGTAAGTTATGGAATTGAAAATGAGTAAAACCAACATTATCAGTTTGTTTCAAATTCGTAAAAGCCACTAATACACCATACATTTCCTGGTAGCTGCAGGAAGCAGTAGTACAATTCTGCTATCTAAGCAATTAGAATGGACAAAATTATGTTTGCTATGGAGGAACATATCTACTTATACTGGTATCCTTCCTCCACATTCTTTATGCCATTGTGGAAAAAACATCATTATCAAACATATTGCAAAGGATTCCTATAGAAAATTAGGTTTCTACCCCATATATCTTGTACTACTAGAATAAACCTAGCCTAAGTGGGGATGGCATCAAAATAATTATAGTCACTTGCTTGTTGTGTCAGACAATATTAATAGGGGTGTTGACCATTAAAAGTCTGACAGTAGGGACAACTGAAATCTTTTCAGAAAAACAAAAATAAATGGGATAGCAACTTGCTGTTTCAGAAAGCTAACCAAATCCAGAGAGTATGATCTTCCTGATGTATGTCTTGGCAAAAATTCCTTCCTCTTGGTGACTTAAGGATAATCTGTATAGCATAAATCAGCACAAAATTAAGTCTATTGAAATTGACTCAGTTAATAGTTGAGAATTGGGTTTAAACATGATGACCAATGACTAATGCACATATCTGCATGCTACTACGTACCTAGGCAACTTTATTTAATCAGTATGACTGAAACAATTAGGTATAAATTGGTCAAGAACACATTTAAGCTGGAAAACAGAACTTTCCTCTTTAACAAAAACATGAATCATCTATGAAGATGATTAGGAGACAGGAGCATCTCTCTTATATGGAAAGGCTGAGGGAGTTGGGCCTCTTCAGCATCAAGAAGGGAACCCAGAGACCAGATCTCATCAATGCACACAAGTATCTGCAAGGTGGGTGTCAAGAGAATGGGCCAGTCTCCTTTTGGTGGTACGCAGCAACAGGGCGAATGACAATAGTCACAAACTGAAACACAGGAAGTTCCATCTGAATGTGAGGAAAAACTTCTTTCCTTTGAAGGAGACAGAAGAGTGTAAAAGACTGCTCAGAGTGGTTGTGATGCTTCCTTCTCTGGAGATATTCAAAACACACCTGAATATTATCCTGTGCAACCTGTTCTAGGTGAACCTGCTTTAGCAGGTGGGTTTGACTACATGATCTCCAGAGCCCCCTTTCAACCCCAAACATTTCATCTTTCTCTGAATTTTAGAAGGACCCACAAGGTCAGGAAATCTTAGGGATTTCTCAGTTCCATACAATCATTGAAAGAATTACTAGACCTGGCTGAGTATGACAGGAATGCATTAGATTCAGGGCTCCAGCAAGTTTTCCTTGTTGGGTTAGCAGTGTCACTTTGAAGCACCCACACCCTGAAATGTGTACTTTGCCCATCTTCCCAGCAGTGAGAAATGTTTGGTCCACACCACCACCCACTGTATTTGCTTATACTATCTTGCATATGTATCTCCATTAATCCTTCAGGAAAGAACCAAAATGCTCTAATGTGCTTTTTCTGTCATGCTGATTAGAGAGTGATCTTCAGCCGACTCCAGGTGAGCATAACTTGAGGCCCCTCAAATCCTGTGGTATAAGGAAAAGCCGCAGGTAATGGAAAGTCTGTTGCAGTGGAGATGGTCTATGCATCTTCTCCCATATGCAAGTAAATTTTGTGTTGCTGTTGTATCAAATATGGATCAATGAAGTGTAGTATGTTAACATGCCAAAAATTATCCTGCAAACTGCAGGAGTAATGTACTGGTTACACCAGTCAGCCCAGTAGTTTTGTTCCTGGTTGCTGCATGCTTATCAAAGCTGACCACGTTTCTCCCTCTGAGTGTCTCTGTGGGGCAACACCCAGGATGACCAGGGCCTGCAAAGGCTGCCAGCCACCCCTGAGACCCCATGTAACCCCTCACATGTGCAAGTAGCTCTTTCACACTCGCTCTACAGCTCTAGTGCTCCTGACTTGTTGCATATGCTACAAAAAAAATTAGAAAAAAAGAAATGGTGTTCATTTTATAGATATTCTTAGTACGAATACAAGGATTTGTAGACCCCTGAAGCTGTATGTGACCCTGTCCTTTGTGGTGGAGCTTCCTTGACTTAATTTTAAAGACATAAAGGGCTGATGTTCATATCTGAATAAAGGATCTCAGTATTTATTTACAGCTAATGGAGAGGAATGGGCACTTTTAGAACACAATTCATCTGACCTATTTTACACACTGCTGTGAAACGTATCCTGAGTGTTTCACACATGTGAACTAAGAGGAACAGGGTTTTAAATATTGAGATTGCCACTGTCTCTTCCAGTGAGAGCACATAGGGCATTGCAACAGCTATCTGGCTCAGGGTCCATCCTGTATTAATGACTTGTTGGACAGGATGCCAGAGAGAACATTTTGCATGCAATTATTTGTTTGTTAAGGTCAGAAAAACCCAGAGGCTTTTGTTTGGCTTCTGCTTGTTTTCCCAGCAAGCCTTTTCTTTTAAACCTGTTTGGAAAATGGAAAGAATATACAAAGTAAGTGTATTGGTAGTAGACTTAGAGCATCTTTCGCAAGTTAGTTTTTGAGTAAATGGAGAAACATTAAAGTTAAGGGTTAATCTTCAAAAGGCACTGCTGGAACACCAAATTCTGAATATTGAACAACAGGTAGTTCAAGATGCATAGTCAAAAATGGAGGCAATCTGACTTCGAAATAGCTTTTTAAATGTGTTTAACTTTTATATGCTCTTTTTTTTAAATGTATAGAACAAAACTTACCTCACATGAAGTAAATTATATTCTTGCCAACACACAATAGGTTTGTAGCAAAGATGGGGATAAAATCATGGACTGAAAAATTGTGCTTTAAACAGTAGCTGCACTCCCCTTCTTTTCTAATCTCAAGCTGTGGCTTTAACCATTGTTACTTTGGGATTTACTGTAGTTTTTCGCTACCATTAAAGAGCAGATTATTTCAAAAGTACCTTTTATTCAAACTAAATTGACTTTCAAAAGGAACTTAAGCTTGCTCATATGATTTGTTTCCTTTTGTTTCTGTCTTTCACACTTGTCTCAATGCACTTCTAGCCATCCTGATTTGAAAGCAGCAGATCCAGGTCTCTTGGCTTCTGTAAAGGTACTCATTTACCAATATATAAAAATATCACTTGGATAGGAGAACACCTAGCTCTGATTCAGCTGGTTATAGCTTTAGTGTGTATCTCTTTTATTGGACTTTGTAGACATACTATGGCATGATTTGCTAATGGGGACATAAGAAAGGATTCTGTATTAAATTTCATTGCCTACTCTGTTACTAACGTGACAGGAGACCTTGGGCAATCCCCATGAGTTCTCTTGCTAGTCTTTCTGTATCTCTTCTATCTTGTACATTAAGTCTGTAATTCTGCAGAAACACAGACCCACAAGTAGTTTATTCATTGAGTAATTAATTTTAAAAGTTTACAGTTCGAGCAGGTGTTTTTGTAGGGCCTAGATGAGTGCTTCGTAAGGGTTTATGTGGAGTATAGAGCAGTAGGAGCCTAATCTTGGCAGGAGAACTTACACACTTTTGTCATCCTGATACTAAACAATTTTCAACAGGCATAAAGTGCTATAAACTGGATAGAACTACACTGATTTTCTATCACCTTATGCACCAAAGTGGACATCCTATTCTGTAGCAAGGCATATCACCATAAAATTTCCATATTAGTTGCATTTATCCACAGTATTCCATATTAGTTGCATTTATCTGTATTGACTCTTCAACAAATAAAAATGACAAAACTAAGTAAGAGGCTCTATGAAAGTTTTTGTGGTGTTTAAGTGAAGTTCAATATAGAGAAAATAAAAAGCTGAATATAGAGAAAATTTAAAAGATCTGAACTTTAAAAAATCTAGTAAAATGATATGAAATTACCCATTTTTGATATATACAAGCATTATTTTAAATCTCAATATATAGAAAAACTCACTGATTAGTTCTAACTCTAAATTCCTGAATTGTATGTCTTATTAGTTTCTATCCAGTATTAGTATTTTGGAAGTTATGTTACTTACCCTTCCACACATCTATGCAGTGAGGACTGATGCTAATAAAAGTTGCATATACCATGTGCAGATTAAAACTCAGTTATCTAAAGAGTTCAATTTGAGCATGAAATGCAGTGAGAGCAAATATGGGATACATTAGGGATTTTCAGACTTTGCAAAGAGTAAGAATATGGTATTGGGATTTTGTTAGCTGATAGGCAAGGAAATCTAGCTATCACACAGTGATGTCAGGATGATATTGCTGTGAACTGGGATTTTCTTCCAGGTTGTCAGAGGTGGGCGGGGGAAGGGCTGGTCCCTGTGGTATGCATTCATTTATTGACTACAGTCACAGTTATTTGCTTCAGCCAGCATGATCTGAAATGCATGTACAAAAGCATATAGGTATTGGAATTTTCAACTCAAATCAGAATCCTAATTAACTGTAAATCGTAAAGCCAGTAGCCTGAGGTATATTAAAATGAGAACTTTGTACATGAAAGGCTGCACATGCCCCAAAATCTAAGTATTTCTTACTTATAAACCACCAAATTCACTGCATCAGCTTCCATGACTGTAATTCTGTTCCTGAGGGATATACAAGTAGAGTTAACTGAAAACAAATATGAGTTTGCAACTCATAGAACAAGTCATTTTATGGAGACATTAAAAATCACTGACATAAGAAAAGACAACATAAAACATTTGTACTTAAGGTAAGAATATGACATTAAAGCCAGAAGTGAACTTAGTCCATTGTACTTCATCAAATGCCTCTTTAATCTCTAAATGTGTGTGATTATAAAGACATTAATTTCAAGGGGAAAACCACATCAGTAAAACACCACTGAAACACCTGGCACAATTGAATTTCACGCAGCGCCAAACGTGGAGGCAAAGAGATGAAGTTATGAAACACATTGAGCAAAACTGACACAGAGGACACGGTTCTATCAGATACATAAAAGGTTCTGGTTATAAAGACCCAGTCCTGCTTAGGGCAACAGGGGTTATGTTGCCTTTAATAGGAGCAGAATCAAGCTGTAAAGGGATATTTGGTTGGTCCTTTGGTGTTCAGGAGCAAACAACAAATCAGAAGTTGCAGAGCCCTCGAGCCTGAGGACCCTCTGCTCCGTATCATTATTACCATCTCATGGGGCCAAGTTATCCTGTGATCCTGATTTTAGTAGCAGTTGGATCCTTCCCCTTGCCACATGCTGAGGCCAGGGCTCAAATACAAGCTAAGGTGTTCCCTCAGCTACTCCATCACGATACCCTTTCCTAAAGGGTGAAACTTTTCCAATAAATTGATCAGGCTCAGCAAGCTCTATGTCTAGATTGCAAATTATATTGAATGCAGACTATTTCCTAAAATAATTTTGACTATTGGCTAAAACACCTATGAAATGCCAGTTGTCCTTTTTGGCTTGGTATAATTGAAAGGAATTTGCTACTTTCGCTGTTTTCCTCATGGAAGACAGAGTTTAATAGTAAAGAAATAGTCTGCTATGAAAATTGCAAAACATATACTTGGAACAAGAAAAATTCCTACGATATGAATTAAAGAGGTGACAGGAAGAATGTCAGCAGTGGTTTAATGTTCAAACATCAATCTTCATTAACTCCCCTAAACAATGTTTGTGCAATAAATAATGGTTAAAAAGAGTCAAGGAAAAGTAGAACTAATGCAGATTAAGGGAGGTATGAATGTTTGGGAGGATTTTGGAAGCACCTTGAGGTTACATGCAGAAAAATATATTGCCAAAAACAACACTAAATCTAATACTAATCATAAAACATCTCAAGTTGGAAGGATCCATTAGAATCGTCAAGTTCAATTCCTAAATACACAGCCATTCTGAATATTCACATTGAAGAATACTGTAGGTCCTACTGTTGAAGTTGCAAAACTTCACCCAATTTATAGTGACTGTGCAGCCAGTGTTGCAATTTAAATCTGTTTCTCTCTCTCAGAAAAGCTCACTGTCACCCATGAAAGGAGGAACAAAAACCACCTACATATATGCTAACTGAACGTGTTTATCTGAATCTGTCAACTACATCAGAAATCAAGTTGCTAAACGCTGTGTTCAAAAAATTTTTGTGGATTTGTGACATTCCTTGGAAGGCTTTAGATCCATAAAGCAATGAATAAATTATAAGAAGACATAATTATGGTATTTTCATCCCTGACAGATATAATTTTACTCCATAAACACTGAAAAGAAAGCTGTTTTTTTTCTCAGACCAACACTCTTAGATTTAAGGGGAAAAAAAAAAAGGAACATGTCTTTGCTGAAAAATGACATATTTAGTAAATATTGTCCATGGTAATTGTTCCTGTGGGATCACAACAGAAACATGTTTCAGATACTGTAACTACTGTATATTCAGAGTGTATGAGCACTGTATATTCAGAGTAGATGATAATCTCTGTAATGTTTCTTATGAAGCTCCTTGTGGAGTCTCAAATGTAATTTTAATGGTATCCTGAAGAAAAAAAATAAAGTTATAACACTCAAATTGGATTCCAGAGATAAGGTTAGTTACTGAGGGTACAATTTACATCAGCTGGATTTAGCTGTCTAGCACGCATGTATCTAATTTAGGCTCCCTTTGCAGTCCATCAAGGGAAGAATGTACCTCCAAAGGAAGAGCAATTCCACTCATTCTGACCACAGTTTTAGGACAGGATGAATCCCCGACAATCAGAGAGGAAAAACAGATAATAAGAATAGCAACCTGAATTCGAGGCAGGAAGCACAGGGAAAGTGTATTGGATCTAGACTGATAGTGCATATTTGCACATAAAAACAGATGAATAAAATGGGAATTTTCCAAACATCTCTAGGGATTTCCCCCACATCTGCTGGAAATCACTAGGAGATGGCTCCACATTGAATGTTTCAGTCTGAGGCTTCAAATCATCCCTGTATCTCTGTTCAGTGAATCCTGTAGCATATATGTAAATCTTCAAGCTTAAATCCCATTAACATCAAAGGGATGTAAGCATGCACTTAAATGTTTTGCTGAACTGGTACCCTTGGCCCTACTCCAGCACAACATGTAAGCGTGTGCTTAACTTTAAGAATGTTAACCCTGTTAACTTCTATAGAGTTGATTTTCTACAGTTTCCTGAAGTAAAACACACATTTCAATGCTTTGCCAAGTCACTATCTTAATAAAGATGCAATGCTTGTATCTTATCAGCATTACAAGCCTCAGCTAAATTAGTCATACTTAAGCACAAAGAGTAGAGCTGTGTATGCTGTGAGGAGAAGAAATCCATTAGAAATGCCTAACCAAATGGTAAATACTGAAAACGAAGTACATAAAAAAATGGATCTCAAAATAATATAAACTGAATTAAAGCCTTGGTTCATCCAGGACTCAAGCACTTGGTGTGCTTTAAGCACATTGCAGTTTATGCCTACATTTAGGCATGTGCTTAAGCACCATGATGAACTGGTCCACCGGTGTACACCTTCCCTTTATATGTTAGCTAAAGCAAAATCCTCTGGCTTTTGTATATCACATTGCTTTGCCTAAGATATCAGACGAGCTGCTCTACTCTGATGCTTGTATGTGCACAATAAATCCAGACATAAAAATCAATAGAAACATTTAAACCTGAGAGGCTGTAGAAGTGCCATTGGAAAAAGAAATGTTAAAAAAAAAATGAATCTCACTTAACTATGAGTTTGCTATAACAGACAAAGAATTGTTCATGTTCATGGGTATTCATATTCTTTTCACAGGAAAAATCTTTGCTAAAATAAGTGGTACACAATTTTTTAATGTATATTTCCAGATTTTTCACATTTACACATTGCTATGCAAATGAAGTTTTATGACTCTCTGCAGTATGCCACACAAGCAAGTTACTTTTTCTTCATAGATTTTGAATTTTATTGAAGTAGTGTGATTCACTTAAAAATTAGGCAAATGTTCAGTACAATGATTAATGATGTATATATTTACAAAATAGTCACAGGACTATGTTTTGTTTATGCATGATGGCACCCTGTTTGCTAAATATATCATAGGTTTATGTTGCTGTAATGATGCATCCTTCCTCAGCTATTAATCTAAACTGCAAAGTACATGTATATTTAATAATCTTCAGAAAGTCTGTAAGATTTATTTACATTTTCTATCCATCCTGCAGCTTTAGAGACCTTCTAATATTGGCCACCAATCCTATACCATCACAATGCTTTAATGTATGCAAAAAAGATTAAACAGTATGAGATGAGTGAAATCAGGTCTCAAAATGCCAATAAGGATGTTGTGCCCTTAAACTGATATTCTAAACCAAAGTTATTTTTCATCTTCGACAGTGCAGTGAATTGAAGTCATCATATTTAAAATATTTGAAGAGGTGAATATCATATACTGATGTGTAATGGCATTTCTTCCAGTAATCTGAACATCAAACCATAAAAATAAAGAAAAAAACTAGGAAAATGAGCAAATTTGTCATAATAGCAGTCCTTTATAAATAAATTTGGCATTTATTTGAAAAATTAGTTAATAGGAACTTACAATATGTAGTGTTATTTTCATCACTTGTAACATATGCTTAGAAACTGATAAATATTTATCTTCCTTTCATTATAATAATCCACAACTCAGAAGAAAAACTGTAGTTTCTTCAGTTATATTTTTTCCATCCATATGGCATGCTATAAGAAACATCATTTGTAAAAAAATACTTGATTATTAACAGGAATCTGATAAAAAATAAAACTAGAGAAAAATACAAAAATAAATTTGTAAAAATGACTGAAAGAAAAAAGCACAGATGTTATAATATCATCATTTAGTATCTATGAAATGAAATGTATTTTTAAAGACAAAGTTAATGCCTCCCTTTGAAATCCTCATGTTAAAATCAAAAACACAACTTTAATGGAAGACATAGGTACTGTATGAAGAATTACAGCTTAGAAAATTAATAAAAATAGTATCTAAAACAGTATTAGTAAGATATGAAGCTCATTCATTAATGGTCTCTCTGATAATATATCACTGAAAATGTTGCATGAAGGACAGTCTTTGATAGGATTATGTACAGTATAATAGCAAGATATTGAAATTAAAATTCACTGAGAAGATACATCTTGTGAACTGAAGGGTAAGAAGATAATAATGGTAACATTAATAATAATAAATAACAAGTATAAAATGATTCACATAAATAGAATTTTCATCAGCTACCATTATTGTAATTATGAGAATGATAAAGTAATAATCTACAGTAAATAGCTAATTTTTATTGATTCGCTGTTTAATTTCTTTTTTTAAAGGGCTTTAGAATTGCTGACAATAACAATAATGTGTACATGAAGAAAAGTTATGTAGAGAATAAATGATAGAAACAGTATTGTGTAATCTGTTTCTAAAGAATATTTTGGAGATATTTGCTTTGTTTGGTGGATGAAAAGAAAAATTCTTAAAATAATTTCCCCACCTATTTCATGAGTGTTGTCAGATTTCTTCAGCAGATGATTATTAGGGTTCCAGAAGCATATTGGGAAAAATTAGAAAGTTTGGTATCTGTTTTTTTTAATTATGCTTCTCTGTAAGATGCCATCAATGGCATCTACAAAATAAAACCAGGCCATAAGATGTCTGACTCTACAGCAGCCAACAGCAAAATTAGCACAAAAGGCAACGAAAAGGTCAAGGCAGAGGCCAAATAGGAGAAATTCTAAGAAGCTAACTGTAATGCTGAGCAAATCTATTCTAGAATTTAGCATACATGCACCAAACAAACCTTCTGCATGGCAGCCAGGTGTAGTTCAAATGTTAGGATAGGCAAAAGAAAGACAGAACCTTATCTGAGCAATTGTAGTGATGATCATATACTGCCATTAAATGTCCAATCTCAACTGCTTTTGATTTCATAGAGGAATAGGGCATAGCTTGTGCTATGCCTTAAAAAAAAGCTGAATAATGTAGTCCCGAGAGAAGGACTACATTTTAATTCATAAAGATTTTCTCTTTAGTTTTTTAATATATTCATCATCGTAGCAGTGTCTTTTGATAATTAATAATGTAGATGGCCTTTGATCAACCACATATGAGTATTTTTATCATCTGTTTTCTTTCAAATTAAGAGGGATATTGGATAATAGCAACCTTCATTGTACACCATGATTTTACTTTTGCCTTGCATGTTGCTGTCTGAGTTTTGCGGGCCACTGGTCAAGAAATCATTTCACATAGTTGAGTTAGTTAATGTTACAAGAGGGTTCTTCTTGTAAGCAGCCATCTGCCTCAAACTAAATACATTGTAATACTGAACAATATTGTTTTCACTATGTAATGCAGAACATATTTCAATTTTTTCCCTTTTCCTTAAAGAAAATAAGTAATTGGGGGAAAAAAAAGAAAGAAATGCCAGGTTGACGATGGGAAAACAGCAGAAACCCAGTGTGGGTCTCTTTCCTTCTGACAGTTTAAATTCATGTCCTTCTCATAATGGCACATGGCCATAATGGTATAAAGAACAGAGCAAACAATGACTGTTGCACTCCAGATGTTCGATGTCCTAATGAGCTATGTTATGCCTCCGTGGTGGTGGTGGACTCAAAAATCAGAGGTCTGGCTAAAAATCTGGCCATCATATTGTCATTATGTCAGTTAGAAAGGAAACATATAAAAGGTTCCTACTTAAGTGGGAGAAACTGGCAATAATTTGAAATGTTTGATATAGTCGTTAAGGGCAGTAAAAGAACACCTCACCTTGAGGGCAGATGTCAATGCTATGATACACACGAGGTAAAAAGCAAAATGTTCTTATTGGCATGAAAAAAACAACACAAAATATGTAGCAGTAGTTTCTTTTTTCTTTTTTTGAAGGAGAGTAGATATTCTCCCACTGTATCCATTCCCAGTAGCGGACAGTTGACACGTGATGCCAAATCCTGGGAGAAGACAGGGAGGATTCTGTGTGCAGAGAGAGAGAAAAGATCTGTCTTACACAGTTAAAAAGGGAAATAGCTACCTAGGATAAAAGTTGTGTGCATCTGTATATATATATATATATGTCTGTATGTAAGCAAGAACATATCAGAATGTCTGTTTATATGATATAATAGTAGTAAGAGAGGAACTTTGTGAAATTAACAAGTTATATAATTAAAAGCAATAAATAAAGTTTTGATTTCGAAAAAATGATCCATAGAAATCCTGAGGTATTTTTAGAGATGTGCAGTATCAGATTACTTAGGTGAATTACAAAAAAACACCACAGTAGCATTGCAATGGACAAAACATTGCAAAGAGCAGAAAATTTCATGTGTGGCTTTCAGTGCACAAACCAACTACTGTTGAGACAGAAAATTCCCTTTGGGCATTCATGTTCATTCATCCTAACAATATCTGTTAGGAGCTTCTCGAACCTCCCTCTGAAACATGTAGTATTAACCCCTCCTGGAAACTGAATCGCCAAAAACCTTGACTATTATTCTTAGCCATTATTAATAGAACTAATATTATTAATAGAATGGTTCGGGTTGGAAGGGATTTTAAAGATCAGCTATTTCCAACCCCCCTATCAAAGACAGGGATACTTTCCCCTGGACCAGGTTGCTCAGAGCCCCATCCAACCTGGCCTTGAACACTGCCAGGAATGGGGCAGCCACAGCCTCCCTGGGCAACCCTCAGCACCCCCACAGTAAGGAGGGTAACTTCTTCCCAATATCTAATCTACCCTTCAAAGCATTCTCCCTTGTCCTGTCATTACATGCCCTTGTAAAAAAGTCCCTTTCCATCTCTCTTGGAGACCCCTTTAGGTGCTGGAATGCTGCTCTAAGGTCTCTATGGAGCCTTCTCTTCTCCAGGCTGAACAACCCCAATTCTCTCAGACTGTTTTCATATGAGAGGTACTCCAGCCCTCTGAGCATCTTTGTGGCCATCCTTAGGATCCAACACATTCATATATTAATGTTTGCTTTGATTTCCTACAAACTTAAAAGAGAAGATAATTTGCTCCAGCTCCTATAAGCTAGCTTCCTTTTAAAAATTTTATTATAATTTTTTTATCTGCTTTGTGGACATTTTCTTGAAGTAAGTAATGTGGGACTATGACCTTTGTAAATATCTCTGCCAGGTGACAGTGATTGTTCTGATAATTACTGATTATTAAAGACTATAAGAATAATTGCTGCTTTCAAATATCCTGCAAATCATAAATGCCTATATGAGGAATTTCCCTAGGCAAGTTTCCAGAATGGTCTCCCAGAATGTTATTTCCAAATGAAGAATTTTGATAAATTTGTTTCCTCCTGTCCTGAATTCAATTTTAAAAAGCACAAGGGTGGTGATTCTTTACTTGAGTGGATTTTACCTTATTTTCAGGTAGGGCATTCACTTATGAAGTGGGTGGGAGTCCAAGGACTGGGGGTCTATTCCATCCAAGAGCTAATGGATGGAAAAAAATTAAGTGCGAATAAGTATGCAAGATTATACACACTGTAAATGGGGCATGCAATTTTAAAATAAAAACCTAAAATTCTGCTGTTCAGGCTATTGTTAATTAGCTCATTTAAATCTATTAAAAAATAACTACTGAATTCAATCTGTTCCCTTTTCCATGCTTTATTTCTGTTGATGATTTCTCGTAAAAGTACAATGATCTCAGTTATATGATTGCTCTACCCTTTAGTCTCAATGCATTGTGTAAAATATAATGCAGTACAGATGTCAGCCTAAGAACTAAATAGCTTATATTTCTTAAGAACCATGAAAAAATATTAACACTATAGAAACAATAGTTCAGTAATTACTTTTTGCTGTGAAGTGAGGTTAGGCATTTATCCTTATAGATCCCTAATACACTTAAAGTCAGCACTGCCCCTGTGGTCCTTTTACCTTTGTTGATAAATGTATTGTACAGGATACCTTGTATGACCACTACAGTATTTGAGGTCATGCTAGGCTGTTAGCACAAATGGTGTGAACAATAGTTTATATGCCACTTAACTCCTTGGAAGAAACAGTTAACCTTGCCAGAGAGGACAGATCAGTCATGTATAGTTATTAAAGTCTAGAAGGTTTTGTTATGCTCTGAAATACTTTTATAGAACTACAATACTCTGGTACGAGCTTTACCAAGTAGGGGAGCAACAAAGTCAAGAATTATCTTTGCCACCTTTGGAAAGGATATTCAAAGTTTTTAAAAAAAATATTTTACCAGACCTACTTTTGAATCACACACAAATTTTGATATATTTAATCACTAGAATTTCTGAACAAGGCTAACCAGTAGCAGTATATTAAGTCACTGTCTCAAAACAAACTAAGTTTACAAAAATTAATTGTGAATTTGTTGACCTTGAAATGGACAGTCAACAAAAAACCCCTTAGATCTTTTTGATTACAGTTTTCCAAATAATGATGAGACATCATAAATGACACAGATGAGCATCATAATTGAATTTTATTTAACAAGCAATTAACTATAAAAATACCTTCCAAGCAAATATCCTTTTCCAGAATTTCTCATGAATAGAAATGACAGAGTGAACAAAGAATAAAACACAGTAGGAGATTACTGAGGACTTATCAGGTATTCTACATACAGACGGCAATGACACTGCTGTTAACACAGATGACCCAGTTTCATGACATAATATTCTACTTCTACATTGTTGTTTATTCCAGTGCATTGATTGTCAGATCCAACCAACTTTTGTCACTTTTAGAAAACACAAAGCTGAAGGCAGCCTCATCTATTTCCGGTTCAGGCATAGAAGCCTGTCAGCCCCTGTACCTCCATGTGTGTTTGTATGCATCCAAACATCATTAACCACCACTGAGTCTTTACATTTTAAGGGTTAATTCAGAATGTTAGTGCAGCTGTCTTAACCTGGGCTGCATTTTCAAAGCAGCACACTCACATTAGTCACTTCCTCTCCTCCAGCTCTGGTTTAACATTCCTATATGCAAATGAACAGGTGCTAGCCCAGGCAGGGTTTGAAGTAACAGAGGAGGGGTCTCCTCCCTCTGCCAACCAATCTGCCACATGCC
Organism: Leptocoma aspasia; assembly: GCA_013399835.1. Lineage (NCBI taxonomy): Eukaryota > Metazoa > Chordata > Aves > Passeriformes > Nectariniidae > Leptocoma > Leptocoma aspasia. The sequence goes on from VXAX01004650.1 coordinate 403,398, forward strand.
ACGTGCCTCATCCATGCTGCACTGCTTCCACCCCTGCTCCCCAGCGTGGACCTCTCCATGGATTGTCAATACCCAGCTCTACACCTGAGGTGGCAAAGACTCACTCAGCCTTGTGGAAGCTCTTTGCACTGGCACAGTTATGTCCTGTGCAAGCATGGGAACTCTCCAGCATGACATCAGCTTTCAAGTCTCTGAGCAGGAAACACTATCATAGTCCAGGGTAGATGGGAGCAAACACATTCCATAATGAGCATTTAGGGGAGGAAAAAACACTTCTAGGTGTGTCTTCAAATACTTGTCTTCATGGATGTATTTAATAGTCCGTGTGCATACTTTCTTACCAAGAACTGTTACCTCTTTAAGTAAGAATACTTACCGTGTCTTCAAGAGAAGGACATGGAGGGCAGCAAGAACAGGAAGAAATCAGATTGCTACCACTGCCTTTTAAAATCTCCTAACTAGCAAAATTAAACCATGTCTCTTTATTTATTTATTGCACTTGTAAAAAGATTAATGGGGATGTGATTCCTTCAGGCTTTTACATATAACCCCATCACACAAAGAACAAAATTACACAGCACAGCAAACGATCTAAATTAGCTACATTTATTTAAATAACTGCTGTGGAGGAAACAATAAATCAACAAGAATCCTCACAAAAATGTGTTTACAAAGTGTCTTATAATTTGTTTTAGCTGGGACACAGACTTCTAGCTCTTAGCTAAGCTTACTTCTAACAGTCTATTATCATATCAACAGTTAATGAGTGTTTGCTATAGAAAAGCATTTCTTAGCAAAATAAAAAAAAACTATGTGTAACTTCTGCCTAACTGTCCTTTAAGATATGGCTGGCAACTCTACAAGAAAATAGATTTTCCTAACAAACATTTTGTTAAAGGCTTCTAAGAACTTGTGAGTCAATTGAAATTAACTGACAGTGCTTTGTTAAATCAGAAAAAGTGATTACTTGAATGGTCATAATCATGCAATTATCTCATCTTCACTCTTTTTGAAGACTGTATCTATATCTACTCCTATATTGGGAGTGAGTAGGGGGAGCTCTAATGCTGAACCTGTGATGTATTCATAAATCAGTACTTTCAGAGCCTGTCATGGGCTCCATAATGAGGGTCATTATTCAGGCAGAGTGTCAAAACTACTATCAAAGGACCTTCTCAGAATCACAATCATTCTGTTTCTTGTTAAATAAGCAATGTAGTACACAAAAATGGCAAACAAGAAGCAGGTCAATTTGATACAGTATGAGGGCACAGAGACCTCTAGAGTAATTTACCCTGTGGGAATTCTGATGGTTTGTGAGATAAATTATATACACCCTCAGAAATGATTAATGGTAATAAAATCCCAGGAATCTTTTTAGAAAAAAAAGTCCATATGTACATACGGAAACTTCAGTAACAAAGAAGACATTTTCTAAAGCGGAACACTTAAAGAAAATTATTATTAGAACTGCAAGTAGCTCTCAGGAAAGCTACTAAATCTTATTACAAAGTTGGCAGCATTCTGTGGAAATGCTTTATTTCCATTTGCTGAAAGAGTTTTTAAAAAAAAATACCCAAACCTAGAGCTTTTCTGAATTAAAAAGAAACAAGATAATGGTGGGGGGGACAAAAGGAATGACAAATTGTAAAAGATTTACTAAGACTGGCTATTTTTGACTTAATTTTATTGAAAACAATATGAGATACAAAAGGAATTATTAACAGAATATCATCTGGAACGTTTGACCACAATGGCAATACATGCAAATTATTGGTAAGTGATTAAAGGCTGTATTGAAATCACATAGCATAGGTGCCTAAATTAGGCATTGGCATTACTTTCCTTCTTTCACTTTAGGGAACAAGAGTGTAATAGCCCTACATGCGAAGTAGTCTGAATTGCTCATTCTCACTTGAACTAAAACATTACATTAGTAATGGGTAAATTAGGCACCAGTGAAGGCAGTCTAAATTCTGTCTCAAGATGACTTCTAGATACAGTGGCCAATCATTTGGGGATTAATAGTAAACCTCTTCTGACACCAGTAAAGTGTCTCAGATTAGTCTTAAGCAAAAGCTCTATACTTTCCCTTGTCTATTAGGGAACTGTGTTGAGTTTATGCATGATACCTTTTCATAATATACACAACTATATATTATACATATGGATACACATATGTATGTATGTAACTCTACAGGTATGACCATACACAACAAAACTCTGAAACAGTAAAATATTGTAGGGCAGAAATTTCACTATGGTCTCTTAATGTAGCTCTTACTTGACTGGTCTGAGTCTTCTCATAAGGCTTTGCCTAAGAAATAGTGAAGTAGACCTGACCAGAATTTAGTGTGGTCAATGAAATTGTACAGTCACAGTCTTCAGAGATGAATGTCAAGAGGTCCATTTCTACCTGCAGATTCTGATACCATTTGAATACTACTTGTAGCACAGACTTTCTCATGTGCTCACACACAGCACTGCTGACTTCAATAGGGCTTTTCTGCAAGTGTGAAGTTTCCAGAGATATGCCACAATTGCACCTAATACCAATTACAGACTCTGAGACATTCAAGTGCTTTCCAAGGCACCAAGAGCTTTTGAAACTATGGTTGCCCTATTACTATTTTCCAATCTTAATCTCTTTTGTTAAATAGTTACAATGTAATCTTGTAGGCGTTTGTACCCACATGCACATTTATATGGCATAACTTTATGATCAAGATTGATAACATTTTTTGTATCCCCTTCAAAGCAATAAATAAATAGTGGATCAGATATAAGTCTGCTTCTCTGCTTCTTTTCTCACACAACCCTTATTAAACAGCAAGGTGAGAAGTAGATTAAAAAACAGTCCCCCTAAGTGCCTCATAAATCCCTCAGCTTCACTTTCCCACACTGAATTTTGTCTGACAACAAACCCTACCTTGTCTGGACTTATTTTTTAAGTAAATTTGTATCTGTGAAATAATCAAAAGCAAACCAATTATATTCAGGCATCTTTTTTATCCATCTGTTTGGATATAACTGTCTATTTAATAGTGTTTGCATATGAAGCAATGTTCTATTGTATGCATAGGTACTCAATTATTTAGATTATACGTTTGAATAAACTGTGCAGTTAAAGGAGTACCCTTGTAATGCAGGACAATTACATTTTTCTAGCACAGTTTACACGTTATTAAACTAATATCAATTTGGACAACACAGCTGGATATAGGATTCTACCCTTCACCTATCAAAGTTCTTTTCTTTAAGGGTACATTTTACCCCTACAATTATCATTCATTGTTAGCCATTTCAAATTATATCAAATTATGGAAAAAGGCTAGCGTGAATAAAGACTAAAAAAAAACATTTCACACCAAAGACTGTGCATTTAAATGCAGGCTTTCTTAACGCAGCTATAAAAGTCCTGTCTAGATGCATAATAGGTCAGTATAAAAGGTGTCCGCATGAAAAACTGTCTGGCCAGCGTAAGAAAATAATACTGATTTTCATACCGTGAAAGAGCAGTTCACTTCTGCATATGCCATCTTCCTAACAATCAGGGAATGGCTATCACATTTTTCCAAAGGAGAAGACAACCACCTTTATGCTGAAAAAAGAAAAAAAATCAAATCATATTAAACACCCAGACATAAATACATGTTTGTCAATCCTTGAAATAAGTCTTCAGTGACTAATCATGAATGTCTATTCTGAGTGGAATAGTGGAAAAGAGATAGAGAGAGATGTAATAAAATAATCTCACAGCTTCACTATTCTGGGCATCTTTGTCTGCCTTGTACCTTTGGGGGAATACTTTGCATGTGTACAAACTGACTTTAAAACAAAGTCTGTTCTTTTGCATCTGTTACACACCTCTATGCTCAAAGGGGAAGAACAGCTATTTACAATGATAATCTACCAATGAAACCTTGCTGAGAATCTGGAGCTGCACAGTGTTTGTCTGGTTTGCACTTTTGCAAATCTTCTTCCCTGAGTACTCTTTCTGTTCTTTCCTTTAATCACCATTATTGTGAAATATTTTTCACCATCTTGTTATCAAAACAATTATCATGATGCTGCTATGTACCATGGTACTATTCAATGGAAGGGAATGAATGACCAAAATACCAATGCAGACAGGAACTCTGTATGGTGAGAAAAGTGGGCTTAACCTCAGAAAGCTGCAGATTTGTGTAAGTTTTCTAAGGTGACACAGACTGTATCACCTTTCCAATGAAAGTAGTTCCTCTGCCTAGAGTTGATGGTCACTTTACTTCACCTGACAGCAGCTGTTCTCCTTAGCAGTTTTCCTCCAGAAGGGTGGCTTTCTGAATGCCAAGAGTGGTCATTGCTGCAGGATTCCAAAGGGGAAGCTCAAAAACCTAGAAAACTGTTTCAGGTGGATAGTAGAAGTCCAGACTAACAAGACCAGTAAACTGCTTTGGAGATTGCATGATGACTCCAGAACAAGACAGACTTTTTCTAATACTAGGAGCAACCTGTCAAGTTATTGCATGAGCTGACAAAAATTGTGAGGAAACAGATCCATCAGTAAATTAAGGGCTTGTCAAGGAAGTTAGGAAGAATTGTCTCACCACTTCCCCATTTTCTCCAGCAAGATGATGCCCTTTTGCCTGGGTATGGATCTGCTTGAAATTTCTTTTTCTTTTCTTTTCTTTTCTTTTCTTTTCTTTTCTTTTCTTTTCTTTTCTTTTCTTTTCTTTTCTTTTCTTTTCTTTTCTTTTCTTTNCGCCTCTGGTGGTTCCACAGAAATCTGGATGTGCAGTTGTCTTACTGCCTATTCAGTAATGACTGGCTGCAAGCAGAACACAGTTTGGGGAAGGACAAACTGTTGCTTCACCTGTGTTGGGAATACTGCACTGGAAGAAATGCTACAAAGGCCAGGCTGAGGTCTGGCTAAATCCACAGCAATACCCAGAGGCAGGTTTTTGCTTGCTCATTTGGACTTTCTGCCATCCAATTTGAAAACTTCAAAATCAGACTTTGACCTCGAATCACGTTTTATCCATACAGTTTTTTTTATCCATACACGTTGTTTATCCATACAGTCATGCTGGGGGTAAGGAATCCCAGAGATATCTTCTCAACTGAAAACCAGAATACAGCAGAACCAATAGGACCCTCATGAGCTAGGGAAAACTACCTTTTATAACATTAACACATATTCACTGAGACCTTCAAAGTTATCATGGCTACCTTGGAGTTAGGAGTGCAGAGCTCACCCTTTGAGATATCTGGCATGAAGAAGGAAGCGTTGAGTGAAAGGACCAAAACTTACAAAATCCCTCCCTCGCTGGGGTGGTGAGAAAGAAGATGGTTAGGAAACCTGGCACCAAATGCCTGGCCCTCTTAGATGGCTTTGCAAATATGGGAAAGTCTTGTGAAGAAGTAACATCACAATTATTATGTGTCACTGTAGTATAGTTACTGACACAATAATCTACCAGCTTTCAAAGGCTGATTAGCGTTTTATTTCTTTTTCAAATCAGAAAGATCTACAAAATGGTGTGACGATAATATACAATATATGGTCCTAAATAGGACTGACTATGAACACACATATATACAAATTTTTGAAAATATTGGTTTTAATGTTCTAAAGGGGACTGAAAATTCAGTAATCACCAATGGCCACATTTGGCTTATATATGCTTTAATTTTCACTTAATAATGCTTTGAAATATGCCTTGGTAGGTGGTGCAATTATTTTTTTTTAAAGCTATTGTTTCTTTTTTGCCTTTTTTTCTTTCAATTTTCAGTGTAGTGACTGTATATAATGATTTAAAACTTGAAGGCTTTCACAGGTACATCTGTGTTGTGGGTCCTATCTGAAAGATTTCTGAAGCATATCTACACCTGAAACACCTTATAATCTCAGCTTCATCTCTCCTACAATTGAATAAAATAAAAATAAACATGTACACACTAATGAGTTAGGTGTGTCTATTTGGTTAATATCCACGGTGCACAATTTTCCCTTTTGGTAGAGTTTTAGTTCAAAATTACCCTTGACTCATGCCAGCCATTCCACCATAACCCGTCAGACAGACACGTACTTTGCTCCCCCCAGGTCACTTGTAATTGGCCTCTTTTCCTTTGTGTTCAGTAACTTTCCAGTTTTCTGCAGGCCTGTTCACAACTGAATTGACACTGAAGAAAGAGCGGATAAAGGCAGACCTGAAGTCTGTGCAGAGGGTAGGTAGGGACTTGCGTTTCTGAATACAAGTGGGTCAAAATATACATCCTCAGAAGCTGCTGAGAGACCTGATCCAGGGTATTATACTTCTCCCAAGGAGTTGCACTTTTTGAAATATATCAGAAACTCTACGACTGTGAAGAGAATCTGAAAACACTCTGTAAACCAGCTGTGATAAACTTTGCTTGGTTGATACTCAAGATATATATGGGCAAAGATCTGCAGACAGGAGCCCTGTTGTTTCTAAGACCTCTTCTTTGAGAGCTGTTGGCAGCACCCCAGCCATCACAGTACGACGCTGACCATTCTGCCAAAGGGCCTGTGTCACAGCTTGGAAATCGCTTAAAATCTCCAGACCTTCTGAGATGAACCTCCCCATCTGTGCTCCCCTCACCTTCCAGACACACACACTGTGCATTTTTTTTTACATGCAATGGGAGGATATGGACTTTAGAGATCGATTCATTAATAACTTATACAATGTTTACAGGAGGATTTTTAGGTAGTTTGCTTAGAAATGTTTTGATTTGGCTGTATGAAATTGGTATTCACTGTAATGAGGTTTTCTGAGTGAAAAAGGGTGCTGCAACATATTGGATTCTGCAGTCTGAAGGACCAGCCGAACAGCAACAATTAGGCATGGGAGCAGCAGAACTGGGCAGGCAAAATTGTTAGGAAGAATTTTAAGTAGTATGGGAAGCTTGGACAAAGTGGGATACACTGTTATTCACTGTTACTTGTCCAAATGCCTTGCTGGTTATTTCCTCTAAATTCATCATGAATGTGATTAAAAAGTCAATCAGCAAAGAATGAAAAAAGTGCAGACCCAAATGCTACAATTATAGTAAAGCAGAAAGTATACTCGAAGACACATAATTGAATCTTATCTTTCCTTTTTGTCAGTGAACTTTCTGGTACAGTAACAGTGTTCTCTCCATTTTTTCTTACCTATGATCACCCTTATGATCCCCAGAAGGCATTAAATTCAAAAATGGCAAAACCATGAGCTATCTTTTCCCTGTCTTTATTTTTTCTGAACTACAATATTGTTTCTATCTTGTCTTTTTTTTTGTTTACTTGTTTATTTTCTTTTTCATTTCCCCCAATTTCCATTCCATCCACCACAAGAAGAGAGGTGAGCAGAGAGGGGACAGCTGTGGGTGAGGTTTTGGTAGCCAGAAGGCACAGCACAATACCTGCTGTGTCAGCAGTTTTGCCATGGAAGGCAGTAAGGTACTTCATGAGCGCTACTTGTTCAGAGGTGAACAGGAGGGGAACTGCAAGAGCTAAACCCATTTGCAAATAGAAATCATAAAGGTTGCAGAAAGCAACTTTTTATTTTCTTGTCTTCTTTTAGGCACTTACCCTGTGGTATCAAAAAATAGACATAAACAAATCTCCCTCAAATATCCCACCAAAAGTAGCCATAATGAGAAATGCCACTTCTCCTCCTTTTCCTCTGGTTTGATTTTGTAAAGGCAGCTTAGAAAACTGCTGTGCACTTCAGAAGTCTTGGGTAATCTTGTAAATTTTGGTAAACAGGGTCTGCACACAGTTGGACTTCTTACATGTCAGTGAACACAATGTTCTCAAACATCATCCTTCATTTTGGTTGAAAAACAAAAAAATTGCAACCTGTATTCTATGAAGTAGAGCATTGATCAATTAGGAAAAAAAAAGAAAAAAGAATATCAGTAGAAGAAAAACTATAAATAGTCTAAATATACGGTGTATCTGTGTGCTTCTCAGGAGCAGGCTAGAGAAACTCTGTTAAAAAGAGCTCAGAAAATTCCAGAAGTTGAAATTCTCAGTGACTGTATTAGCAATTAAAAAAAAAAAAAAAGGAAAAGCTTTTAGTGAAAATAAGATGCCTTACCAATTCTGTGTTCAGTTGGCTTTGAGTCCTGAGCCAATCTGAAGTCCAAGCAGAAAGGCTATAAATTCAGACAAGAATTAAAAACAGCTTTTTGGACTCTGTAGAGAACTGAAATAAGACCAAGACGTGTGTCTGCTATGAATACCTGTGCCCCATTGGAAGTAATCTTAACATTTGCTATTTAGCCAGGAGTTGAAAAGACTAGTCAACTATTTATTCAAGGGCTGGAATGCTACTAACTATAAATATCTCCAGAGTTTTGTTTTCCAACAAGCCCCTGCAATGGTGCCATTCACTGCAGCTCTCAGAACTCCAGTGTCACACACATGTATATGTTGGAGCACTGCTAGACAAATACAGAGCCTGTCTGAAAGAGAACCACAGGGGGAAGTCCTCACATCTGTGTTTTAAAAAACAAACTATATTAACAATTTTATTTATTTACATGATGAAAGACAACAATGTGAGGAACGCCTGTATAAAGAACATTCATAGGTTTGCTACCTAGTTTTGCTTTGGCTATTTTTCCAAAATCACATTTAAAGCTATAGAAAAATTGCCCATTTAAACACTATTTGTTAACAAATGCCATGGTATTCTACTTTGACACTGTTGCAAATACATTGTCAATATTTATACCTAAAACAACAGCTCTGGGATTTAGCTTTTATAATATTCTGGAAAATGTCCTAAGGACACGGTACTTTGACTAATTTTTTTAAGAAATTTTGTGATATAGGAAAAAAACCCCACCTGTTAGTGACTGAAAAAAATATTCCTCAACATTCCCTGCTATTACAACAGCAGAAAAGTGGAGCAAAAGTACTGAAGTGAATTGCTGTGTATCATAAATTGGAAGAAACTTCTGTCACCACAGCAGAAGTTCTGTCAAGTTTAGATGTTTATTAATATATGTGAGAATGGCGTTATAATATTGCACTATAATAATTACTACTGCTACTACTAATAATAATCCAACATAAAAATACCCCCAAATTCCAAAACTCTAGAAACCAGATTTTTTTCACTTGCTTTGCTGTAGATGAAGGGAAGGGAAGGGAAGGGAAGGGAAGGGAAGGGATTTCTTGAAGTATACTTCAAGCATATCTGAGCATTGACAATTTTGAATTAACACTGAAGCAGTCTGTAATGTCCAATATCTCCTTCAAAACTCACATTTTGCCTTTCTGTCTTTACTATAGGTGTATCTAAGGTAGATATTCTTGCTTATCTTCTCACAAAGTTTGATCACAAATGAAAGACAGGGGATATCTCCTGCAAAAGTTGCAAAGACTAAGGTGTCATTGAAATTCAGACCATCTCATTGGTTTGCAATGATCCAGTTCAGAAAGAAAGTGCCAAATCTAATGTCAGCAGCCACCTGTATGGCAAAGGAGAACTCAAATCCCCCAAATCCCCATAAATAGCTTACCAAATGCTATTTTTAACATGAAGGTGAAGGGTACACTCTGAGAGAAACATTCTCTTCATCTGACACAAGGCTGCTAACAAAGCTGTCACCTCCACCCCTCCCACAACCACCAGTGTCACCACTTGCAGCTCCAGTGCCAGCACATTCAGCGCCTCAATAGTGTCTGATACTGCCCTCCCCATCATCAGCCCAGATGAGTTTCTCACTATTACTGCTCCTGATACGAGCCTCTCCAGCAGCCCTTTTAAACACCTTTGAGCCTCTCCTCCTCTCTCTCTCACATTGAAACATTTCAGCTGACAGTCTATTTTTTAAACACTCAAGTGCTGGTTTTTAAAGTATTTGATGTCTCTAGCATTTCAGCCCCTTCCTTCACACCTTCTGCTCATAGGGCCAAGTGAAATGTGAGGAATTTCTTTTGGTTTCAAAAAAATATATCCTTTGTTTTCTTTTCACAAGAATTCACTTCATGCCCATGTTTAGCTGAAGCACAATGAAAGAAAAATAAATTTTGCACAATATTATCAGAAAATATCAACACAGCGCATACAGTGAATTGCTAAAAGACAAAGGATTTATCAGTAAAATATCTTTAATTTGTGAAAACTGGAAATTTGCCAGAATGGCTTGCTTGTTAATTTAACCATGGAAAATAGACCTGAAACTGCTGTTTCTGAGATTTCCACCATCAGAGATGTTTCTTCTCTTATTAATCTGCATGTATTTTAAAGTCAGAGAATCATCATAAAACATAATTATTATTTTTCAGCTCAAAAATGTGTACATTGCCCTTCTTGCTGAATATTAAATCTGCTGTATAGTTTTTCTCATGATCTGTAGAACTGCTGAATAACAGAGTGAATAAACAAGACTGGAATTAAGTGGGAAGAACTAAATATACATTCTGCTTCAGTAACTGTTTACATAAAGTGGTCATTTCTGTCCTGTTTGTAAAAGCTGATCACAAACACAAAAAATCTCAGTTCATGCACATCTTTAGAATGAATTATGCATTTCCCTAATGGGCATACGAAGTAGGAAAACAAGGTGCCATCATTAATTTGGAACACAATAAGTTCAGGGAAATTAATCTGTCCTAGTAAACTGAAAATCCTTGCAAACCCTGTATTAAATGTCAAAACCTACTACCCAATAAGGCAAACGTGTATCTTGATTTTGTTCTCTGTGCCCAGCAGATTATACTTTGGTGTAAATTACAATATTTTTAGCAATTAAAATATTTTTATTTGTTCAGCAGTTTGGAGTTCATGCCACTTTGCAAGAAGATATGCTGTCTTTTAGAAGTTCTCTCTGGAGTTTAAAGATGATACCTAGATTCCTGTGTAATTACTGGGAGGCATCAGAGCTTCTGTTTCAGGCTCTATCTAGATTCAGGAATCTACATTTACAATCTTTATTCAGATCACACTCAGAAGAATTTGAAGATGTGTTTTAAGTGTGTGGATAGAATTTCTTATTAGTTTTCAAGGAAAAAAAATAACTAAAAGTCTCCAGAATACTTGGCAGTGTAGGATACCTTTTAAAATCAGGCAATTTTAAGCTATTTCAATTTGGGCCACCAGAATAATTAATAGTTTCCAAATGCCTTTAACACTGAATTGAGTAAGTCATTCAGTCTGATAATATATGACAAAGGTCAAAAATTTGACCTTACCTATTTAGGTAGAAAGGATCCCCAAGGGAAAGAAGAGGCAAAGTATCATCTATCTTACTCCCTCCTTCACTGGACTCAGCTGTTCTCACCAAAACCTAGAGCACAAGTTCTTATTTCTGCAAAAGCAGACTATGGCCATGCATATAATCATATAATTCTAGCCTCTTAGAAGTACAGGGGGTTTTTAACTATGCCTTGAACTCTTTTATTTATTTATTCATTTAATACAATATGCAGTCATTTGAGTTCGTCCATCTTCCTGTTAGGACTTGGGTACACTTTCCATTTGGAGTGTTTTGATTAAAACTGATGACTTTAATGCTTTATATGTGATGGTAAAAATTTTACAATGAGAAAGCACCAAGTTTGAAACCTGAAGTCCCATTTTTCTTTGACTAGGACAAGTGCAGCACAGAAAGAAAGATCCCAGGACTGGATGAGCGTAGGAAAAAGAAAGAAGGAAGAGAGTAGGGGTTGCTGAAGTAAAGAAAATAATAAATTCCTGAGACAAATTAATTTGACAGCTCAAAGTGACACTGGAAAGACTGACTTAAACTCGCACAATTTTTTGCAAGCCACAATTAATGCCATCACTTTATAGAAGCAAATGTAAAGCTTTCTTACCTAAACACTGACCTGAATTATTTATGGACATTATTGATAGTCAGCAAACGCAGCCTCAGAATACCTCTATAACTCAGAAAATGGTGCTCACCATCTATGACATTTCGAGCTGACCTGTTGCTCCTGTAAAAAGTAATATGCAAAACAGCACTGTGGTTTGTAAGGTTCTGCTGTCTTGACACACTAGGACATGACTTCATCACGAGTTCTTAAAATGAGCTGCATTTTCAAATTGAACAAATTTGGAGGGACCAATCACTTCTGAAACTTTGGTTATTTCCTCAAGGTATGTACATGTATACACAGCCCTCACATTAGGCACCCACTACACTGAAGTCTCATTGGACTCTATTGCTCAAATGTTGCTCTCCACTTCTTTTGTTTGATCTCACATTCTTCAAATCTCACACTCAGAAGAAAGTCATGTAGATTTCAAATGAATGTTATCTGTTTATGTGAAGAACCAATTTTCCTGTTCTTTATGGGGTAGGAACATGGCAAAGCAGTCCTGTATTTTCAGCAGTCCTTCTAGCAGAAGAAACAATGACAACAGGGCAAACTCAGACTTTTCTGAGTGTGTCTTGACATCCAGTTGTGCCAACTAACTCACTTCTCGCCTCAAATGTTATTTTTACCCAAGTCCCACTTTCGACTCTTCTGTATTTGATCTGATGCTTGAAATGAGGACAAAGAAGTCCAGCTTACATTAAAGTCACTAAGATAGTGCCTTTTTAAAAAGGCTGATGCTGCAGCAGCAAAGACACAATACCACAAATGTAGGCTACTGATGCCAATTTACCATTCCCTTTCCTTTCTACAGCAATTGTAGTTGGACCAATCTCCCTAGTGTCGCCTAAAGGCACCTTCATGTTACCAAAGAGTACCCCCTACACTCTCTCCAGGAGCCTCTGACAAATTTCCTTGTTCATTGCCTGTTCACTGTGCACACAGATTTTTGACAGCGTGTCTTAGACGGTCTTCTAATTTGGCCCAGTTCTGTGCTACAGCCTGCTGGCCCATGAACCCATGAACCGCTGCTTCACAGTCGTTCTTACAATCCTTCCGTGACCGCTTTATGGCTTGTCCCTTGTGCTCACCTCATCCTCAAATCTTTGTGTTCTTCACCATGCCTTAGAACCCACGCTTACAAGAAATAATATCTATTCCAAATGTGGTTCCTACATATTAGCAACACTCCTTGCAAGTTAAGTTACACTCAAACAAATCACTTTACAGGATCAAGGCACTAATTTTTAACTGAATGCCTACCAAATGTACCACCCTTCCCCATTTCTCTGAGGGGACTGATTCACCTTTATAACTCTTCCTGTTATGGGCTTTCATTTACCATTCTGACATAATCTAGTGCCTCACTGCATGTTGCTGATGTTTTTGTCAATGTGAAGAATGCGGTGCAATTGTTGCAGAAATTGTCTAAGAAACAGAGACCTTAATATGTACCATCTGTTTTACAAAAAAAAACTCAATGTGGTAATGCATTTGCAATACCAGAAGCAATATCTCTAAGACATGAAATGAACATATGCTGTCTAAGAGCCTTCAGGCTGACATTGAAAAAGAGAAAAGATAGTACTTCAAGGCAAATATTGTCCCAATAGAAAGACTGCCAGAACCAATATGGCTCAGTCTGTTGACAGGTCTCTGGTGAACAACATCTTATAAAGATATGCACATTGCTATGGGTTGTACAGCTCTATGCCCCATTTTTTCAGCTTGGGAAAAAAAGTAGAGAACACCTTCACTGTCACACTGGCTATTCTCCTGTTTCAGATCAACAGATGTTGTCAGATGAAGACATCCTATCCATTATTCTTTGATTAACTGTTGTTTTTTTTTTTTAATCAAGACAATGAAACTCACACCAGCTTCTTGTACTGGGTTAAGTAAGCAGCCTGCTCAAAAGGAAAGGACTTAAAGTAGACTCTGCTTTCTACTGTAATATTTTCCTTCCTAAATTAATACATTTTATGCATGAAGATATCTGTGATTCTGAAGTTAAAATGGCATTGAAGCTACAATAGCTAGTAATGAATTTTACACATACCAGAAGATACAGTATTTTATTTTAATGTCTGTTATTCTTAAAGGAAAGGATCTCAGTTATTGTCCTGTCAGCCACAGTTTATACCAATATAATCTAAAATCTGTGTTCTTTTCATAGAAGACATAAACAAAAAATGCTATTTTATAAAAATGGCTGTCTTTGGGTGATTTTTTATATCTTCCGTTGTATATTAGAAAAAAATTAATTGATAAGTCATCTTCTCTAATTTAAGCTTAGACATATTCTCTGAATCCACTCTTCCAAAACCATTTTGGTTTGGGGGGGGCCTTGGGAATAGGTTAGGCATTTGTTAAATATTTTATACAGGAAAATTTGTGTTTGCAAACAATTCTAGCAAAAGAAGAGGGGGGTGAATGTATTGGAACTGATACACTCTATATATGAATTTGATGTTTTCTGTAATAATATCAATACCTTTTATAATGTAAAGGGCTCTAGCCAGATGTTAGAGCTAATAACAGGGTTATTTCAGCAGTGGTTACTGAAAAATATAGTTTCAGGAAACATACTGTTTCTTCTGCTTAGACTACTGAGGGGTATTTAAAGATACCACTTGGTATGTGCATTAATCACGTGATCAAATTTTGAGGTTTTTGGTCTTACTACCTATGTCATAAAAGCTATACCATCTTGAAAATGAAGGAACACAATGAAAAGATGGACCCGTGTTTGTAGACCTAGAACACACGTGATGGAATTTAATGGCTTCACATCTCAAGATTTCTGCAACCATATTAAATTATTTCAGGCAAATGTGGATTCAGGAAATCCACAGCACTTCTTCTGTGGATTTTATTAGATCCACAGGAGGGAGTCTTTCTGCTATAGATTGTAGATGCTACAATCATGCTAAAGGAGCTTGTAAACAGTGCTTGAGGAAGCTGCCATTCTTTAGATCTCAGAAGCTCTGCAGGAGGTATCTCTTCCCCTACAGATCTTAGAAGCACAGGCTATTCTAAGTACAGTATAATTCTAATTAACTACACCATCAATTATGTCAAACAAGGGCACAATCACTGACCTTTCACTAAAGGCAAAGCCATCAAAGCAGGATTTTTTTATACTGTGTAAGGGAGGAGAACCAAAGGAAGACCTCATAGCACCATCTCTGGAGACTGTGATAGATATAGACATCATAGGAGTGGAGGAACCTGCTAGATTCCTAGCTGTTTCTCTGTCATGTGGTAAATAGTGTGCTCTGTAATGGGAGGCTTCTTCCCACAAATCTGTCTAAAGTTCTGCACATTCAAAACATAAATAATCTCAACACCAACATAGACAGTTTGTTCTATAAAGCTTTTCTATAATCAGAAAAATAAATTGGTTTCAGATAAAAACCCTTTCTGAAAATGCAACTTTCAACTAAAAGCTGGAGAAAGCAAAACAAAACCACAGAAAACTTTTGTTTATAAAAGAAATAAGAGCAAAAGGCTTTGTTACTCACCTTAGTCACAGCAGTAGTAAATAAAATTATTATTACTTGCATGATGTATATATAAAAAGCTACAGATAAACATAATGGTTAATACTAAAAACTGAGCCAAGTTAAACACTGCTGTGGGACCTTTGGACACTATTTCAAGATCCATAACATTTATCATGCTTTAAAATATTGAAACAATTATTCCAGCTTCAATAATTAGTAAATTCACTCTGGAAGAGCCTAAGTGTTCCAATTGCCTCTAGGGAAAGCTAGATTATTTGTTTAATCTGGATGCTTGCCCTTTAAACTGCTAAAGTAAGATAAAATGAATGATTGTTTGCACTATGAGGAAGAGGCAAGGGCTTAAGCAAGCTCCACTGGTCTTGGCCTTTGTCCTCCTCTATCTCATTCCCATAAATATCTGCTTTTCTGACTTCTACATCTACATTTTTTAAAAGAGTGGAGGATGTCTTCAAGTTCTCAGACGATTTGATATCATCTTATCCTCTGCTTTGCCAAAATCTCATTGCACAATATAGTACAATTGCTGCTCTGAAATGCTTGAGTCTTGCACTCTAAATTTCATTATCACAAATAACCACCATGTGCCTTTCATTTTAAGTAGAACAAAGACTTTATGAGTGTGAGTCTGTTAGACTCAGAGAAAAGTAGGTTTTGTTTTGAAATATAGAACAGGAGCTAAAAAAAAGATAAAAAGTATAAATAATAAATAAATAAAGTAATAAGTTAATTTTAAAAAGAAAGGAAAGGCTAGCATGAGAAAATAAATTAGCACAAGTAGAGGAGGGGCAGGCAATGATCTCTCTGGTGCCCAGGGACAGAACCCAAGGGAATGGCCTGAAGTTGTGTCATGGAGGTTTAGGTTGATATTTGAAAAAGGTTCTTCACCCACAGAGTAGTTGGGCACTGGAACAGGCTCCCCAGGGATGTGGTCACAGCACCAACCTGACAGAGTTCAAGAAATGTTTGAACAATGCTCTTGGGCACATGTTGTGGCTCTTGGGGATGGTGTGGTGCAGGGCCAGGAGCTGGACTTGATGGTCCTTGTGGGTCCCTTCCAACTCAGCTGACTCTGTGACTCTTTGAAAATTAGGTTTTCTTTGGAAATCTAGAACAAGAGTTAAAATGAGCCAGAGAGTATAAGTAAGTAAATAAACAAACACATATAATTTTAAAAAGAAAGGAAAGGTGGTGTTGTTGACTAGGAATAAGGACGAAGGATTCCACTCATCAGAAAGCGAGAAGAGAAAAGGATTTAATGAAAATCATGCATACCTTTTATAACAGAATGCGCTAAAGTAAGACCTGATTGGTCTTAGAAAAGCACCTCTCACCCCATTGGTAAATTAAGAATAACACACTCCAAGGACAGCTATTATAAACAATGGCTACAGAGAAGAGATTACAATTTGTTTATAATTCCTTCTTCTAACTTTCCCAGACTAAATTATCTCTGATTCTTTCTTCGACTGAACCGAGAATATCCACAGAAAGGCTAGCATGAGAAAATAAGAAAGACACCACAGGACAGAAGGATGCCTGTCTACCTAGATACCTCTTCAAACAAAGGAAACTAATAAGCAATTTGATGGCAAATATTCATTTGTACTAGAAGCTCATAGATAGGACTCTTTCCAGGAGACAAATAAAGATTAAATGTGCAGATATATTACTTATGAACTTATAAATGCTGAGTAACAGCATCCCTATAAGTAGGACAGGTGTTCTTTTGGTCTAAAAGGAGCATCTACACTTACTGTTATGTGAGAAATATATTCCTGACAGACACATTGCAGTGCTGGGAGAGATTGGTTAGCATAATTTAAAGGAAAAGCCCTTCCAAACAGTATTCTTGATATTGACAACTAAGACTTTCTCTTAGGTTACATAGGGAAGAGTAGAAACTAATAAATGTGTTGCAGAGAAAGAAGCATGTATATAATCTGTAGTCTGTATTTACTAAAAATATTAATATAAAAATACATTTTTTTAGGCATTGCTTTGATTGAGAAGATAAAGAATCTATTCACCCTTCCATTATTATTCCATGATCCAGCATAAGAGGAAGAAAAATGACATAACTGAAGACCACAGACGCCTCATCAGATTTACAGTTGTGCTTTACACCGGTCTCTATTTTGTATGCTGTCATCATTCAGTGATTCTGATATACTTCGATGAATTATTTAAAGCTAAGGAACATCAAAAAAAGTGCTTAGTTAAAAGTGGACTCTTGTACTTCCATTTTTCTTCACTACCTCTCTCCCCACTGCTGTTATAGCCATAGAAAAGAAAAAAAAAAAGAAAAAAAAAGAGGAAAAAAAAACCACTGCGTATGGGTTTTAAGTTTAAAAAGGGATTGTCCTAAAAAACACACAACTGAAATTTTTTCTAATGTGAAACCTCCATTTTGAAGATAATTTTCTTCAGATTTTCCTGTGATGAACTGAACTCTTGTTCTTAAACATCTGAATTGTATTATTTGTGATAATGATCACTGCTGAGCCTGTAGAAAGATTTAGATCAACTGAGACAGCAAGCAAAACCTGAACCTTGAACTTCTCCTCCAGCCTCCTTCAAGATGTGCTACCTAGTAGTTTTTATAAAATAGCTCATTTTGAAATTATTTTTGTTTTGCTTTCCCCATTCAAGAATAACTAAAGAAAAATGAATTTATGTTGTTTCTGATTTATGGCAAGGTAGTTCACACATTCCTATTTATTGTATCTGGCCAGAATACAGTAGCTGATATTCGTTCCATCACCGAGTACACGTGACTTGTACAATGAACTGTAGTGGGTCAAATAGTGGTGACTAATAACCCTAATAAGACTTATTCTATGTTGAAGCTAACAAATCCTTTATCAGTACTTCAACCATTCTGCTTACGTGGCCTCATTGTTCAGATTATGCTTTTCATCTATGGGAACTAATCCCTTTCATATACAATTTTAGCAAGAAGCTTATAAAATGTGTATTAAAGCATATTGACTTGTCCAACAATAAAAAGTACAATTAGGCTTCCAACACAGAGCATTACTAATTTGCATAAAAACCTCTCTAACCCATTCCTTTTACTGCATAATATAACCAAGAGGTTACATTCTGTACCACGCACCAGTAATTTACTGCAAAATCAGTAGATAGCTGTACCTGTGTAATAGTGTTCACTTTCTTTGTGCAAATCTTTTAAAAGTGAATTGACATGCTGAATGTATCAATAGGAAATAATATAAAAGATCATTACACTGAATGACCAAGTACAATGGGTTCCTTTGATAATATCCCATAATGCAATAACTCAAGACTTACTTATTGAGAGTACCTATCCTGATAGAGTCATGGGTAGGGTCACACTATAGACTCAATTTTATCATACTTTGCAGTTGCAAGAGCTCATTTTCATAATGTACTATTTAAGCAAGAATCTTATAAGAACTGTAGAAGAGTAATAATGACCAGTCCATGCATAAAAATGTATAAATAGTTAGACTCCCAACACTAAGAATTTCTATCTAAGAAGATTACTTAATATCCCTTTTGCAAAATCTCTCATTTCCATAACCAAATAGGTGCTATTGTCTATCCACTCTCCAAGTACTACAAGTCTTTGTAGCACTACAGGAATTTCTCTTCAGTGTGTACTCTGGAACATATTAAATTAGATTTTGAAAGTACATGCCAATTAGTAAATAATAGTAAGACATGATTCATATGGGGTTTAGACTGCCTAGAAGTAGCTGAAAGAAAATCAAAAGAACATACTGCTTGTCATTAAGTGCTTTTACCTACAGAGAGCACAGAAATTCCTCATGGCTAGAGATGATTAGCCTTCTCTTCCCTTGCTTAATAAAGAACAGTATTTCCTTACCGAGGTAACACAAGCTGACATTGCCTCAGGTCACTGCAGGGCATGTCATATCATGTAACACAACATAAACTGACGTAACCTGATCCAACAGGCCATGTGCCTGTTGCTTATTTGTAGAAAATATTACTTTTTTTGGAAGAGGTGACATGACACCACAGATAAAAACCACATTGATTCTACCTTTTAGTCCAAAGACTTCTGTGTTCACAATTAACTCGGAGTTTAAGTCCAAATCATGAGGAATAGCAACAATTTTCTCTTCAATTATTCTGTGTTGCCTATACTGAAAAGGTAATTTCTGAAGCTACCTGTTAGACTAACTATCTTTAATCAGCAAAGGATAAGTTTACAGAAAGTGAAAATATGCCCTGTGAAATTACCCTACCCAAAAACAACAAAGAAAGATCTAAACTCATCAAGATGTTATGACCACTACTCCCTCTATTTTTCCAGTTCTCAGAAACATGTCAGTTTGTTTATGTTAAGATCAAAACAATCCTTCACAATGATACATATGATTATTGCTGAGACATATCATTATTGCTTGATGTATTATTTTTAAATGAATGATAGTGAATTGCAGTCTAAATTTTAAATATACTTATTTTTTCTTTATTAAGGCAGAGAAAAACTAATATATAACAAAAAATTAAAACTGGCATGTTACCAAACAAATGATTACTTTTTAAAATACCTAATCTGAGCTGTCAGCATACAGTGATTTTATATAAAAAACCCAAAACCATACATCTAAGTAACTTAAGGCATTACTTTTGAAACTTTAATCCTACTGAACTCTTTGCTGAAATAAACACCAAGAGCTAAGGAAAATATTTTTATAAATTAATTGTAAGAGAAAAATAAACTAACATTACTCCAAATTAAAGAGAATCCTAATTAAATTTTAACAGTGTTTGAAATGTTTGCTGTGCTAATTAGATAAAGTTGTATAAATTTCTCTCACATTCACACATGATGAACCACCAAATATAATATAGAGAAATTCACCCCAACCATCGGGTAAGCATGTGCTCTTCAGCCAATTGGTTTTTACTATGTCACGCAAAAAACAAGAAGTTTAGTCAAGAAAGAAAGAAAAAAAGAAAGGTAGATGCTGCCTTTTCGTAAGGGTGTTAGTTTGCCAACATATCAAAAAACAAGAAACAACCATATAATTTTTTTGTTATGGCTTTACTTTTTCAAAACTTCATCCCTTTGTTTTACAGTCATTTCAGATGTGTTTTTCATTTTTTTCTTTCTTTCTCTCTTTCTTTCTTTCTCTCTCATTTTTTCATTCTTTTTTTTCTTCCTTTTCACCGTTGAATACCTGTTTGGGAACTGTTATTACTACAAACAGCTATGCAGGATCCTCAAGTTCAAGATCTATGCTGTTTGTTCATTTATTCCATATTTTAAAAATCCATAATTATTACAGTTTTGTTTCAGCAATCTCTTTTTATATGCATATTTGATATATTTATGTAAGCATTGTAAATTAAATAAAGAACACCTATAAAATAATTTTCTACAGAAACAGGGATTCCCAGGAGCAGAAAACTCTTGTTGGGTATGTAAAATCCATTCTTTTAATCTGTAATTCTTTGCCTTGGCAAGCAGGAGTGAGATAAGAAGGGGTACAAAATTAGAGGGCTGTTTTTAAAGTATGGGTCTTTTTCAGCCTCACAGTGTGTTCAAAATCAGTGTTTAAAAATATGAGAACAATTGAAAAGGCTAGATCTGAATGCTTTTATATTTGAAGCAAATTCCAACCACTGTACCTGAACACCAAATTTGATAAATCTGTGATTTGGGTCTGAACTTTGCATCCTAAGCATGTTTAGTTTAGAAACATTAAATTAGTTTTAATCCTCAGCAATGAAAACCTGCCACCATTCTGTGCTGGTAGCGATGTACAAAGGCATGAGCAATACAATCACCTCAGAGGAAATGTTGCTTTACTATTTCCCCTCAGTTTGACCCTTGCTAGCATGCATGAATCAAATCAAGAGCTTGAAGATTTTGCAGACCTGGATTAACATATTTGCAAAGCTCAGTTGGATTTTCACAAAGAAAGCAGATATGGAAAGAAAAACTCTTTGTTGTTTACGGAAAGTCTGATAAACATGTGGTCAACACCTGGATTTTAAAGGGATTTTATTCCTTGATCAATAAAAGTACAATAGACACCTTCTGAGAATACAAATAATAAAACAAGGTGAAAGAAACAAAAAGAGCTGCCACATGCTTTTCTTAACCTCTTTGATTTTGTTTAATGACAATGAATCAACTTTTAAAAGCAAAAATAACAAAGTAAGAAGAAAAATCCTTATAAAATACGCATTAGAACATGGGAACATATATATCATGAAGCATGTGTTTTCCTAATAAATTTTATACTGTGAAAAATCCTTTTGGTGAATGCATTTCCATATGACAGTGTTTTGCATCCTGGAAATGCCAGATGAAACTGCTGTATGCAAATGATATCAAATTAATGCCCAATTTCTGTACATCCCACTGACCTCTGCAGTGTTAATGAGAAAAAAAATCTGTCCTTTAAGCATAAAATATTGCTTTTTAATACAGACAAATGTATGCAAAAGAAATTGCACTAAAATAGAATTGAATTCTTGCTAGCTTTTCTGCCAGTATGCATTAGAAGATAGGCAAAAGGCATCTTCATTCTAACACAGATCCCAGTAATCAGGAGATGCACTGGCATAGAAGCCCCTTTGCAATCATTGGACCGTTGTCCCTATTCAGGTCGTAGAGTGAATTGGAATTCACTCTTTTATTTGCTTTGAAGTGGACATTAAATATAACACTGCCACAGAAATGCATGGGCCCAGGTGAGATGACAACATGGGACTGATCAGACTTGTAAGTCATCTTTTTATATCATAAAATATAAAATGGTTTAGGTTGGGAGGGATATTAAGGACCACCCAATTCCAACATCCCTGCCATAGGCAGGGATAGTTTCCACCAGATCAGGTTGCTCAAAGCCCCATCCAACTTAGCCTTGAACATTTCCAAGAATGGAACATCCACAACTACTCTGGGAAACTTGTTTCAGTGTCTGACCAGTCTCACAGTAAAAAATTTCTTCTTAACATCTAATTTCACTCTACCCTCTTTCAGTTTAAATATACCAGCCATCATGTTTCAAGACAGGTCAGACCAACTGCTTTGGGACATGAAATACTTTCCCTTAAAGAGGCAAAGGAAAACTAGCTACATTTTATATATCTATCTTTTAAAGTTCTGATGACATGTAAAACCAATCTCATTCCACAAGTCAGGACTATGGAGCTTTCTTTTCACTTAAGCCAATGAATGCAAGCTATTTTCCACTCTAGGCTTCCAACCAGCCAAATTAGGAACATGTTGGGGTACGCTCTCTCTTTGCTACATAGACTTTCCTGTGAGAAGTGAAAAAAGGATTCTGTATTGAGGTTTGACTCTTACCGAAATAGACAAGCCTGGCAAGCTTTCCAGGAATTACAATGCTATGTCTACAGAGTATGAGATGTGGTTTGAAGTTCTTGTAAACAGCAATAGTTTATACCTTAAGGCAATAAAAATTGTAATTACTCCAACTTTACTTGGATAAAAATAGCAGAATTTTAAATTTTAAGTAGCATAGACCTCTGAGATCAAGTCTATCTTTTGCCAGAACACCATCATGTCAACTAGACCATGGGACTAAGTGCCACATCCATCCATCCATCCATCCATCCATCCATCCATCCATCCATCCATCCATCCATCCATCCATCCACATTCTTTAAACACCTCCAAGGGTGGTGACTCCACCACCACCCTGGGCACCCTCTCTGTGAAGAACTTCCTAATGTCCAACTAAACCTTCCCAGGTGCAGCTTAAGACTGTGTCCTGTTGATCTATGACTAGCTGCCTGGAAGAAGAGGCTGACCCTCAGCTGGCCACAACCTCTTTTCAGGTAGTTGTAGAGAGTGATAAACTCTCCCCTGAACCTCCTTTTTTCCAGGCTAAACAACGCAAAACTCCCTCAGCAGCTCCTCATAGGACATGTGCTCCAGATCCTCCACCAGCCTCATTGTCCTTCTTTGGACATCTCAATGTCCTTCCTGAACTGAGGGCCTCAGAACAGGACACAGTTGCACCTCAAAGTACACTTGCATCAGAGTTTGAAATCTTATGGTCTGATACTGCCGTGTGCCAGTGTGCCCTGTTCCCACTGACTATACAGATAAAAGAACTCAGAGAGTTAGACCTTTGGACTTTGCATTGCTTACCTGACATCCACTTGAAAAATCTCTGTTTTGTGGAAACAAAAAGAACATGAATTTTCTTCTCTGCTATTAACAAATATCTTTCACTTTTACTTTACTTTTACTTACTTCTCTGTTACTTTCATCAAGCTGCCAAGTAACATATCTTTGTGAGCCGAATATTTGAATTAAGCAGCTTTTGGCGAAGAAACTGTACACTTGCCAAAGGAACAATGATTTTTACTTCATGCTTAAAGAGCAGTTTACAGACTGAAGCAAACTTGGAATAAGAAAAAGTTTATTGGTTAAAAGATGTAGCTTGCTTTGGGGAAAGAATAAGTGTAATTGTTATGGGCTTGGTTTTATTACATGTCTGTTTAAGAGTCAAAAAATCTCTGCTTTCAAAAGCTTCGTTTCTCAGATTTTGTGGCTTGCTCCTGTTATGGACATATGTATATTTATATGCAGGACATTATATGAAGCAATAGAATGTACTTAAAGAAATAAATGAATGGCATTGTCAACTCTGGACATAAAAGTGTCATGAGAGTTTTCTGAAAATTGCTATTTTTGTTAAAAACAATTGAAGTTTTAAGATTTTTTTATAGTTCTTTTACTTACATTCTCACTTCTGAGCCTTATCTATAACTAAGCTGACAAAATCAGTCTTTTCACACCTAGAGGATCACTTTTTAGAAAAGAAAGATGACATTCTTATACAGTGCTTTTACTTCATGATGCAGTGCCATAAGAGAAAATTCTATAAATGTTGAGGTTTACCATGATGAAGTCTGGTTAAAGTTAATAATACCTTGTATATATACTACTACTACTTCTACTACTACATACTTGGTAGGTTATGCCTGATAAGCCATGCTGCAATACATCTTCTCTGGACTGAAAACTGTTGAAGTATATGTTCCATAAGAACATGTATGGCTTTGCAAATGTTTTCTGTCTTTTATGCTCAGTTATGGTTTATCCTGAGCACTCCATTCCTTTCTTTCTTAGAAGAAACATGAAATGTATACCCTCTTAGGTATATGTGACAAACTGAGTCACAAATTACAGACTTAGACCAGGAACAAAACATTCTTAAAGAATCACCTGCAGAATATTTACTTTTCTGTACACAGGAACAGTGACCACTTCTCAAGTTTGTACATGATTAAGGACTTGAAATCAGAGAGAATTTTTCATATTCAGTATTTCTGAAAACAGTAATTAAGTCTCTTGTGTGCTTATTGTCTCTGTAAAAGACAGACAAGAAATGTTTTCTCTGTCTTCCAGCGGCATTGGTAATGTTACATTAGACGGACAAAGTTGGGTCCCAATTTTTATGTTTGAGATATTTATGTTTTTTTCATAAATGAAAGCAAAATAAACTTCTAGCCACATTAGCTGTAATTTAATTTTTTTTTTTTGCTTGCTTAAATAAATCAGTTATTTAACCAAAAGGCCTTGAATTAATATGAGTTAAAGGCCATCTTACATATGGGTCCAGGACTGGAATCTCTCAAAACTTGGTCAGAATGAGCTACAGCTAAAATAAGAGAGACGAGGCAAGGAAGGAACATGAGATCAAAGAGTTTCTTCCTGGGACACCCAAAGTTTCAGATAGATGGAGAGGCCAAGGAGAAAAAGTGGAGGGATAGCAGATAACTCGAATTCTTGAACAAATTCTACAATGAAAACATCACTTGAAAAGAAAACTCATAAATATATCAGTCTAAGAGTCCAGCCACCTTTCCCAGAGTTTGTGCACCGGAAAATTCTTGTGGGACTCAGTTTGGAGGGGTCCTGAGAGTGTGTGGGCCTCTGTTTAGATGGGCAAATTAATCTCTCTATGGTAAGGGAAAACTGCTAAAGTATGTGATTTTAACACAGAACGATAAAGGGACTCCAGAGTTTTATTCTAAACCTTCTGACCAAACCTCTCTGAATGTGATAAATGTTTATGGATTCTTCTAATTACAGATCTGGATTAAAGCTAAGACACTTAGAGAATATGTCTCTCTTTCATAAGGTTTTCAAGGTTTTCCTATAATAATCAATTACCATAATGAGTTTTTTTAAAGCTGCCATTTGTCACTTTCTTAAAATATATAAACTACCCAGTATAAAGACAAATAGTTAGAGCCAGCCTACCCTGAGGTCCTCTTCCGAAGATGTCCATTAAATCAAAATCAAGTGGGAAACCTGTAGGATTTTATTTCAAAGTCAATTCTGCTTGTGCTAAATAAAATCTGCCCTAAACAAGTGTAATTTTATGGCAAGAAGCACTGCTTTCTTAACAGAACCTTTAAAAAAATGTTGGTTTTAATCCTAGAAACAGAAGGCAATCTGTTTTGGAAGAAGAATATGCAACTACAGAAATCTGACACCTGTGTACAACAGGACTGGGGAAATGATAAACCATATCTTTTAAGTTCTGATGACATTTTTTGTATCTGCCAAAGTTTTGACAGTGTTGACACAGCAGGTTCCTTTGCCAGACTGACTCTGCCGTAGATGACTTTGCTAGGTGTTGAGATCTGTACAGCTGAAACCAGGTAAAGCCACTGTATTCCATCTCCTGTCAACATCCAGCATTCTTCTCACTCTTTAATTTATCATGCATAATCTCTTAATAGCTATAAGATGACATCTTTTGTTAAAAAGACAGCGTTCACTTAGGGCACAACTGTAGGATATTCCAAGCAAGTAATCTACAGATATTCTTAATATGCATACTTGAGGTTTTTAAATCATTCCTGGATCTCTGGTCAGACATCTTTTATTGCAGGTGTAGGCTCCTGAATCTTGAACAAGTTATACTTTGTACAAGTGACAGTTCAACAACCCAAACAAAACACCAAGCTGGAAGAACAATACTTTGCAAAACACAGTTGCTGATTTGTTGCTGGCAGTCCAGGCAGAAATGGATGGTTAGGTCAGAAGAAGAACACCTCTAGGCTTCTGTGAGAAGTAATTTCAAAGAGGCTCATATTTTTTGTATTGAAAAAAAAAATATTTCCTTTAAATTTTTTTTCCCATGAAGAATGTATTCATATAGATATCTCTGTATTCAATAAGATATCTCTGACAGCATGATACTGGTTATGTTTCACACCGAAGCTCATGCCACCCAAATAAATATGAGATAATTACAGATGAACTAACAAGTATTTTGGGTTATGTATACTTACTGGAAATTTATACTAAGTGAGGAACTCCAGAAAAAGGCAGATGGCAGGTGTTTTTAAAAGTGTGTTTCTAGTGACTACAGTTGAAATAAGACTGAATCATTTCTAGCAATCTATTTAACAAATTCAACTTTTAAATAAAGACAAAAGTAATTATTTAGCTAGAGAGTAATAGTATGGAAAGAGAAATGAGCAAACTTTCAGAAGAATGTGTTTCTTCTAAGCATTCAAAAGTATATGAGAGCTGTTTTCAGTCTGTGAACAAAAATGAGAATTTTGTGAGGATACTTGAATGCTGTTAGCTCAGGAAATGCCTGCTCTGTACTCGGCTCTGGAGGTTCTTGTCGTTCTTGCTCATTCATGAGCACTTTGGATCTACTTAGCTGGACTCAGTCTACCCAAAATCCTGCAGGAGTACTGCCCACTCTATAGTGAAGGGCATTTTCAGAGCCATGTACCTGAGCAGGCTTACAGATGGGAAAGACAATGAAAATGCCATCGGATTGTTTGCAGAATGTTGGTATAATTTGCAACAATCCCAGAATTTCTTCTGAAAAATGGTTATGCTGTTAGAAAAGAACATCTGATGAGTTGTGCTGATCCCATTCTCCTTTCTCAAGTGAAGACAAATCTATTCTTTCAAAATGTACAGATGACTGTGGCACAGGTCAGTCACTCCTAACACAGAACCTGCATTTCAGTTGTGTATCTAGTTTGTTTTGAGAGATCTGAGGATTTTGTAACCTGTACTTGAATATTTTGCAGTTCTAAGGTGTTATTTTTCATGTAGTTCAATGTAGTTCAATTCTGTACTAAGTACACCCTTTCTTTACATGGCTGTTATGTCACATGTCTCATTATCTTGAGTACACATGTAATTCTACATAGAGAGGCTTCTGCTCTTGAACAAAAATTATCTTCCCTTTATGAATTTACGTTTCCAAGAAGTTTATTCTGCTGTAATTTCATCCTTAGACAGCACTGAACTGCCTGGCATTTTTTGGTTATATACAGTGCTTACTGTATATAAATTTTGAAAATATCTCACTGACATAAAAGTCCAATTTTTTGTAATGACAGTGACATTTCAAATGCTAAAGCACTAAATGATTTATCTTAGGTGAGCGTGAGATACTGTCTGTGCTTACTGTTGAAATTGTGCATGCATTCAACATCAAGCCCAAAGAGAAGCTTACCCTGACCTCATCTAGCCTGTCCCAAAGCCTCTGTCAGCAGTCTCCTACCTGCTTTGTGCTCTGGTTAACACTTATTTGTTCTTCACAGTTTATTAGTACCAGAAGTTACCATTCCCACCATACTTCTATTCCTGAATTTATTCCTGAATCAGCCTTCTACTGTCTTCATTAACACCTATGGAGAAAAAAACCAGGGCCAATTCCTAGAAGAGGGCCACTGAACAATCATCTGAACAGTAGGGATGTTTACTCAAAGTTAAAGCTCATTTGTATAAGTCCATTTACAGGGTTCAAACTAACTGAGAATGAAAATTAAAATTTTATTTTAAGTGTATACATACGCAGAACACACCTAACCCCACAATTTCCTTGAATATGTATAAAGCAATACTTTATAATACCTTTGAAATGTCCTTTCATCTGCTACCTGAATGCACACAAGGGTTTGGGTGCCATGCAGCATATGCCCAATTCCTTATGGGATTCAAAAACTATGTTTCCCATACCATTTCCAGGCCTTCATCCAATAAGGCAATACTTGCACAATTAAATTTGACTCCTGGACACTGAAACCTGATAATAGTATTGTTAAATTGTTTGACCTGCCTCAGCACAGTTTTGCTCCTGGCCAGCTAGACCTTGGTTTTGAGAATCTTTGCCAGGCACAGTTAGAGAGAGCTACTGCTATTCACAGACTATTCACAAGAAATAGTTTGAATGAAGTCTTTCTGTTTTAAAAGCTAACAGAGTGTGATAGTGGAGCATTATAAGACTGGTTAGAAAACTTTTTTATAATTTTTAAGAAAGTACATTTTAAAATAGAAATAGGAATCTCAAATTAAAACATTAGCTAATTTATTTTTATCAATGCTGGACATGCCATATATGACAACCTCTTCAATTTGAAGTATTGAATGATAAATCTGAATTGGTGGAAAGTGATTAGATTCAGTCTGTTGAAATGAAAACCAGCTGTTGGCATCAGTAGAATCTTTCACAATTGCAAAGGGAATATTTTCTTCATTTCACTCAAATTGATTCAATTACTCGTTCACTGAAAGGTGAGAAATTGTCTGGGAGTTGACAAATAATAAAGATTTGTTTTCTTTCTCTATTGCTCTCTATTTCTTTCTCTATGGCTCAGGCCCCCTGTCTAGCTAAGTCTGCAACCCTCGGTGTGGAGGTTCAACTCTCTGTAATCCAAGGCTTAGTTTGATACAGCACAACTCTGTGACCTCGTCTCAGTTTTGCTCAGAAAATTGTTTTTTAAGATATGAGAAAATCCATGAGCTAAAACCATAAAAGATAAGAAAAGTAAAAACACATACAGAATTGAAACTCTTGAGATGGTGATATCAGCTGAAGGGTTGAAGAAGAAAAATACTCACATGGAAAGGTAAAAATCCCCAAAACAAAAAGCAAATAAGTCAGCAAGGAAGTCAGCAATGTAGCATTGCTGAGGAGCAGCCCCTTCCACAGAGCAATGCAGGCCTCTGCTTCTCCACCTGATTGACCTCCATGTTCTCACAAAGTATCTTGAGGAAAGCAAGAGTGAATATACTACACCTTAGCCTAGCTACATGTAGTGACCAGTCCTCTGCTGTGTGTATTAACCAACAAATGACCACTGCATACCCTTAAAATGTGTATATTCTCCTGGCAGAGCTTCTTCCAAAATGACAGAAGATGCCAGGACAAAAAGGATCTAGTGACTGAGGGCTACAAGTGGTTTAACGTAGCAAAGTAAAATGAAAAAATATTAGATAGATTTATCAATTTCTTATTTTGAAGAAAGTTAAGTCTGTTTTGCTTATATTAAAAAATATTAACTATTTTGTGCTTCTCTAAAAGAATAGTCTTTTCTGAAGAAATCAAGTATAAAGACATGATACCCATTCAGTTGAACCAGACTAAAAAATATTGCAATAACCATTTACTAACACATGGGATATATCCATTAAAACTCACATAAATCCATATAAGCAGTAAATTTACTCAAATAAATATGCAAAGATTTCATATATCTAACTATCTAGAAAAGAGAAGCATCAGATACAAAAACTTGCTCTAACAATGTATTTTAATATTTGTCAAACATTAGGAACCAGTCTTTTTACAGAAAAATAAATAAGCAAATATTAATTCAAAATAATACAAACCACATTGTTTGAACCGGTTTCGTGGTTGTAAAAAACTACTGTAGAATTCATCCTAGAGAAGGAAGAAGTCTTGCAATTCTGTCTTCTTCAGGATTATGAACTTACAACGCCTAGAAAAACGTCTAGCCACCAAGAACAGCAGGACCCACCCAATCAAAACATGGCTAAAAGGCTGGTGCCATCTGTGGTATTTGGCTTTTTCAGTCATGGTGCAGTTTACGTGGCACCAAGCCTGCTAGAGACAAATGGGGTTCACCTGTCTAAAGGGGGAAAAGGACTCTAGCTCATGAGTTGGCAGGGCTGATTGAGAGGGCTTTAAAGGAGGTTTGAAGGGGGAAGGGCATAAGACCAGGCTGCTAGAGATGAACCTGGGGGTGGCATGCCAGTGCTGGGGGAGGAATTCATAGCCCAGGTGAAGTCCATCCACACCAGTGCACACAGTTTGGGAGAGAAGCAAGAGGTGCAGGAAGCCTTTGTGCAGCAGGAAAGCTATGACAGAGTCTCCATCAGGGAAACAGGGGGGATGACTTGCGGAGGCCCAGGGCCTACCATTGGAGCTGTAATACCTCAGCCCTGGGAGGGCAAAGGTGACCAGGCTCAAAGAGAGACACCCCTCTGGACACAAGGGTCTCACCCATAAGCATTTGCAGGCTCATGCCAATGTGACTGGTTTTATTGGCATCACCCAGTTCAATCGTTGTTTTTTCCTTATATGTGCTCCCCCTAGAATGTCCTCCCCTCTCTTGTCCCCTGTTGGTCCCGGTTTACTGCAATGCTCCGCCCCTCATTCATTCCCCAGTTGGCGGCCCCTCCTCTGCCTCACTTTTACTCAGTTCCCATTGACCCTTGGATCCGCCCCTTTTCCCCCATATCAAACCCTGTGTCCTCAGCCCCTTTTGTCTCTGTCATTGCAATAAGCCACATTTGGAGCTCCACACAAAGACCTGTCTCTCACCTCCTTCGTCAGGAAGTTAAGCAAGCGTGCTCCGGGCTCTGGGAGCGCAGGTTGCTCACAGAGGCTGGTTGTGGACACGCTGCAGCGTGACTCACGTGGCTGGAGTGATGATAAAATGGAGTGCCTATGGGTAAGGATCAGGGGGAAGGCTAACCAGGCAGACCTCCCAGTGGGAGTCTGTTATAGAGCACCCAACCAGCACGAAGAGGAAGATGAAGTGTTCTGTAAGCTGACATTTCACTAAACGGAAGCTCAGCACAGCAGAGAGGAAGCAGTCTGAAGTGTGTGGAAGAGAACTTCCTGACACAGCTCATGACAAAACTTACCAGAGTCACTTAGAGGACTTTGTTTTCTGCACAAAAAATTGAACTTAAATTCTTTAATCATTGTGATACAGATTAATAAATCACTACAAATTTGAGCTCAAAGTCTTCAGACCTGGAAAAACATGAATCTTCTGCTGCATAACCCCAAAAGCAGCTAAACATTACTGCTGTCTGAGGTCTTTTTGTATTAAATTACTTTTGGTGATGTCTAAAAAAATCCTCCTCAGAACAAAAAAAAATTTAGATTGCAGGCCTGCTGTGTATATGCAATTATGAATAGAGACTATATATGTTATTATAATTAAAGGATTTATGATCAGTTACTCTCTCTACCATCATCTTCCTATGCGGCCTTTCCTAAACCAATTAATGTCACTGAGCCTCAGCTGAATTATAGGATGCATATCTCACAAAGTAGCAATGAAGTTAAATACATTACAGATTTGGAGGTCATTAGATAAGATTAGGCAAGTAATTTACACACAAAAAGAAGGAAAGAATCCTCTCTTTTAGTATGATGAGCTCCTGTTGGCACATGTTACAATATCTACTTGCCACTACGATGCTTAGGTGTCCCTGGATGTTTTGGCACTAAGAATATAGATTGGTCTTTGACAGCAAAATAATTAATAGAGTTTTGATTTTAGTTTGTTGACATTTTTACAGTTAAATATCTAATTTTCACTGAATTGTGTTTTCATATGAGAGAAACAAAGAGGAGATGTGAAATAAATAGGTTCCTCTGTAGAACTGAATGGAAATTACCCACAAGAAAACAAATTTGTGAACCATCTGCCCTTCTATGTAGTTGAAATTCTCTCAGGAAATAATATCACAGATAAATGAGAGAAGGGCCCAAAAGAGAAATGAAAACTTATCAAGATCCCAAATTTGAATTCTTATGTATTAAAAGATCACGAGAAGAAACTACCAAAAGGAAAAGAACAAACAAACAAACAAAAAAACAACACACACACAAAAAAAAACCAGTCAAGAGACTTCCTTGAGGAGGAGAACGTATAGCATGAAGAACAGCTATGAAAATAAGGTTTTTCAGATTTTAAAAGCCATTGTTAATTAATTAAAATTTCAGATTTTAAAAGCCATTGTTAATAATACACCATTACTTTTATAGATGAGTTTTGTTCCATAACCTAGAACCTAATAAAAATAATTACTGATCCACGCTCTCACATCAACATGTGAAAAAGTATATTTAATAACTTCAAAAATAATAAATACATAGAAAGCAGAGAAAATCATTTAACAAAACAGAAAACATTGCCAATTACACTAAGATGAAAGTTTCTGTGAAAAACATGGCAGATAAGTCTCTGTCACTTTCTAAGTAAGGGATGACAGAGAAGTTGGTTTCAATAGAGAAAAGCAACATCATTAAAAATGTCAAAACCAGGTATTTAAAATAAAAAAGTCAGTGGTTTTCAGCGATAGACCTTGCACTGGCTATGTAATTGCAGTTGGTGTATATGCAGATATTAGCCTGAAAGCCTGCTTTCGAGGCTCAGTGGAAACTCATTTCAAGGGTTCAGCTCTGCATGACTAGCTTGTCATAAGGAAAAGCAACCAAAGACAATTGGATGTGATACTGACTCCATCATTGCCCTGTATACTGATGGTTACAGGTTCTGCATGCCTTATGGCTGCTAGCTTAGCTACCTTTAGCTTGGGAATATTCTTGATTGGAATTGGAGGGGAGAGGAAGGGCATGTGGGTAACTGTATGCATAGAGACAGCTGCTAAATTCAGTATTTTAATATAGTCAGGAATAGGACCCTGTTTATCATAGACAATTAAATACGAGGGTGTGTATCACGTTCCATGTGGAAGAAGGAATTCTTATGGATATGCAAAACTGAAGGCAAAATAAGACTGCAATAGATGCTACAGCCCTACACAGGAAAGCCATACAGTTGTGGAGTATCTTAGGGTTAATGATTGCAAGTTCAAAATGCATTTGAGAAGAAAATGAAGGTATTCTACAGAATAAAATATGTTCTTTGTCAATGACTTCTACAGAACACTGGGCTTACAGAAAAAGCATTGGTCCAGATAAATAACTTCTTTATTTATGTCAAGAATTTTTAAAATGCTACATTTAATTTTAATATCATGATGAGAAGTATTTCTCCTTCATGATAGGCCTCATTACACTACACTGAATATAGTGTTTGCCTTATTTAACAATTTTTATCAATCATTTAACAATAGATAATGCACTCAATGTCGATAGAAATACAAGCAACAAAGGCACAAGGGTACAATCGACTAGAAAAAACAATTTCTGTCTTAGAGCATGGCAGTACTATTGCAGTCAAAGAAGAAAAATGTTGCTTTTAAATGAATATCTCGGGATGGTAAGAGGAATCTTATTTAATTCTAATTTTTATTTTATGAAATTTCTTAATCTTTATGACCTTTGTTTTGCACTAACTTATGCTTTCTGTTCTAAGAAAATGTGGGTGTGGCTAACATTTCTGTTCATAAATAGGCCAGTCACAGTTTATGAGAACTTGCATGCATCTCAGCTGAGAAGAATTGAAGGTATAATATATATACATACCTCAACAAGATTCTCTAAACCCAAAACTCCAAACTGGTGAATTCAACACCACAGCTAATGATACATCTAAAATTCTTCAATTTCTCCAGCATGTTTATAAAAATAATGATTATTATTTCTTTATATAGGCACTAATAATGATGAGCAATTTACTCACATGCTTCTTTATTTAAAGAAATAACATGTTCACATCTCTTCTTTTGCCTAAGAGAGAACTATAATAAGCATAAAGATTTCATATGATACCACTCTGCTCTTGCTGCAAAGTTGCTGAGGCTATCAATGCATAATGGAAGTGTTTGAGTTGTGATGTCTGTCAATCTACTAAGCTGTTCATAAATTTGTTTCCTTAGAGCTTCTTTAGCCTTGCAAACTCAAATTCTAGAGAAGATACTGTCAATCCTTTAAATTGATGTGCTCTAAAAATTCTGGACTGTGTTTATGTCAACAACAAAAAAACACACAATGACTTGTCTGTTAAGCAGTTATGATTCCATATGAATAATAAAAAATTATATAAATATTCAGCAGTGATCTAGCTTTGCAAATGGAATATTTTTGTTTTCCATTAGCCCTTTTAAACTAATTAATGAATTAATGAGTGAAAAGAAGCAATATCAGACCTCAGTAGACTGAAGTGAGGTCACTCCAGTGCCATTTTCAATTAATGTTAGCATTTTATATTCATTACATACTATTGAATGATGACTCTTTGTGTGTTGAGACTATTTCATAGCTGGAACAAGGGACCAAGGACCTGGTGCTGGGCTGGTTCAATTCTTTGTTCTTCCACTGACTCACCTTGTCTCCTTGAGTGAGCCACCAAAGGTGGCAGCTACTTGGAGCGCACCTACTTGGAAAAGTGATGTGGGGCATAATTAAATAAAAGCATTAAACACCAGCATTTATCTGCCTATAAAGAGA
Organism: Leptocoma aspasia; assembly: GCA_013399835.1. Classification (NCBI taxonomy): domain Eukaryota; kingdom Metazoa; phylum Chordata; class Aves; order Passeriformes; family Nectariniidae; genus Leptocoma; species Leptocoma aspasia. The sequence goes on from VXAX01004650.1 coordinate 438,197, forward strand.
CCACCATATTTGGAGGGCTGTAGATGTTTGGTTTTTTTTTAATGGGACTACTGACAGCCAACACTACTAGCATGCCATGTGGAAGAACTACTAAGAGAATAAAATGGTTTGTGTAGCTAAGCAGTAAAAGAGAGGTTTCTCTGTGGCAATTTTTCAAAACATTGCATGGGGTTTTAACTATGTGATTCCTATTGACTTAAATGGGAGTCATGCAGCTAAAAAAGCATACAACACTTTGAAAATGTATGCCTAAGTGTTTTGTCAATAATCATGTAATATGTAAGTAATAAAATGGGATTCATTTTTTTCTGTTCAATACATATAAACATTATGTTTATATCAGCATAATTACTGACTTTCTGTAGCTTGATAGCTAGTCTTTAGTCATACTGTAATTGGCATCCTGATCACATAATGTCATTTTAATGTGTTCTTCAGAACACACATTACATTATTAGATTCTTGCTGTGAAAGAAGTGCAGAACAACTATATCATAAAAAACTGCAACAATGCTAACTCAAAAAATCATTCTCCATTCAAAATGCAATATAGAACCATGTCTGAGTAATAATTTTCTATAAACATTTCAAAATTGTGAACACAGCTGATTTCTGGGGGGAAAAAATAGATTCACTGCGTACTGCCTATACACTGAGAAAAAGAATGTATGGAAAGGCCTTGAAAGGATTGTTTCAGGGACTCAGAAGGGAAGAAAACTGTTCCCTCACTAATTGATAGTTTATGAAACATTTCCATACCAAAAAGTCTTCTGTATTCTGATTGGATAGTAGCAGTCAATTATTTGAAAAAGCCCAGGTTTTGTGGTATGTTTCATTAGCTGTAGTCTTTATTCACACCTCTGTTAACTGGCTGGTGCCCTTATCCTTCAGCAATTTTGAGAGGATAGACAAGCCAAATGCTGGAATTTGTAAAATGGATTAATCTTTTCATGGTTATTGAGGAACAATTGTTCCTCAATACTCAGTCTGCTATTTCTCATTGATTGCAAAGCAAATCCTGAACTTAATCTGACTCTCAAGTTGTTAAAGATAATTTGTAAAAAAAAAAAAAAGAAAAAGAAAGGAAAAAACTATTGCACTGATAAATTCATGACATGTAAAGAATATTTGAGAGGAACAGGACTAAAAGAGACTGAGAGAGGCCAGAGCTATTTTAAGGTGTTTAAAGTAGACACATGGAGGAAATACTGGGAACATACTAGCTCAAAGAATATTCACAGGGGCTGGCTACAGCAATTATGAGAGGAGAGTATAAACTATTTCACTGTTTAGTAATACCAGGTATGGAGTTATTATGATATTTTAAGATATTATCAGAAAGAAGACATGGTTTTTATTTAGCCTATTATGTAGTTTTGTAAGCAGAAAATATGAATCTTGGAATAAACCTGCCAAGAGATTTTTTAGAAATGGGAAGTCAGAAGAGGAATTACAAACTTAACCACTGTCAGAAGAGGAATTACAAATTAGCCACAAAGTTCTGCAGTATGTGTTAGCCTTGACCTGTCATTACAATCTGCTTCTGCTGAACAGAAGCTTCCAATTGTGTTGTTATGTGGTGACTTTACCAGGTAGACAAATACCTCCTAGAAAATACATCATCACAAGGAGTTTATTGTGTTGGAAAGGCTTCATAGTTTATATTGCATTTCTTGGAAACTCAGAACATAATGCCTCAGCACTGTGTAAAAGGAATATTCTGAGGAATCATTAAAAGAATAGGCCTGATCATATTTGCACTATTTTGGGTGGACTATAATAATTTATGAATCTTGCAGTTGTCTGAAAGATGAGAGATGTTTGTGTGAGTATAAAACAAGTCAGGACCTGTGTTTTTACTTCTTAGAGAGAAAAAAAAAATAAAATGAAATTGCAAAAGCTTTAACAGCTGCAGTAAGAAACATAACGTTAACAAAGATAGTCATAAATATTTGATGTGCTTTATAAGATTTGATTATATCTTAATTCTCAAGTCATTGAAAACCTTACAAAGTTCAACAAGAACGAGTATAAGGTCTTGTATGTGGGAAAACATAATCCAGGAGTGCAGCACTGGCTGAGATTTACCTGGCTGGAGAGCAGCTGTGTGAAAAGAGACCTGGGGATGCAGGTGGACAACGAGCTCAATAGAGTGAGCAGTGTGTTGCTGCTGTGGCAAAGAAGTCAAGAGATTGCTGGGCTGCAAAATAACAATGTAAACATATATGAAACAACATGAAATTCTAGAATCATATTATATATCATGTTGATAAAACGGAAGATGGATTTGCTAAAAGTTAGCCACATCAGCTGTGAATTTATTTGCTTCCTTCCTGGAATATCTGGAATGCCATCAGTGACTGCTGCTCTTGAGGACCCACCTGGGTTAAATTGAAACCTCTTCAAGTAGATAGTATCAACAGGCAGCCATGGTCACACAGAACTCAGTTTAACCATCTGAGTACTTAATTTGCTTCTCCAGCAGTTTCTGCAGCCCACACTCAGGTCCCTGATGCTGAAAATATCCTGCCACTGGTACTTTTGCTGTCCAGTGTGAAGCTTCTGCAGCTTATTCTAAGTAAACTGCAGTCACAGAAGAACCAGTGGAGTGCTTATGAAAACAGATTAACCAGAAAGATTCTGAGAGTGTATTCAGATACTACAGACTAGCACAGAAGAGAGCAATTGCAATGCAAATTATCATAAAACACCTGACTTGAAGAGGCTTCAGAGGTTTGCTACAGACTGAGTTAGTGCATAATCATTTCAGGCAACATATTTAGTACAAGTCAATGCATACACTCAGTATTAAATTCATTACAGGTGTAAGCAAGTATGACTTCAATTGAGTTGTTCCTGCTTGTACTAAATTTGGCCTAAGTTCAGAATGACTTTCAGCAGGTGCAGTTTATGGTCCTCCAGATGATATATCTCTGACCACAGCATAAAAATAAAAGTAAATACAAGGACAGACTGTGTTATGATGACCACGCTATACAGTTAGTCGATCTTAGTACAGTTACATTTCTTTCTTACCTGGTTTTCTAAGGGTTCTGGTAGCCCAGTCCTGATAAAGGAATTTTCCACTCTTTCCTGCCCTACCCTAGTACTTTCTTGCAGGCTGTTTCCTGACTGCTACAGCCCACAGTCCAATACGGTCACAGATCCACTTTCAGAAACATCTTAAATTTAGCAGACAGTGAAAACAGCTCCTGAAACATGGACAGGCTTTCCATTCTACACCTCCAGTATGGAAAAGGGAATCCCCAGCAAAGGGTTGAGGCAGACAGTGTCATCTGCAATACTATTATGTCTGCCCTGCACTGTTTAGACAAGGAAGACCCTGAGCCATATGGGAACAGAGGCAGCAGAACTGTTGCATCCTAAAGCTTTGTTTTTCCTAAAGAAGCTGCCTTTTGAACTCAAAAGAAGGAAAAATGGTAAGAGAACATAGTAAAAAAAAAAAAAAAAAAAAAGATGGAATGAAAGAGCAGTCTTTAACATCATCTAGTCAGCTCAGGTGAAAAAAAAGATAAAGAGGTTCCTCAGACTATCTCCCAGTTTACCATGAGCATCAGCCACTTTTTAGCCTGACAAAATAAGCAATTATTTCTAACATCGAAACACAGTATGAAATTACATCAAATCTAATTGTATATTTATGATCCATGAAAACAAATACATAAGAGGATGAGGTATAACACAAGAGAACCACAAACAACTTGGATTTAATTGTCAGGCCACACATTTAAATACAAAGAGCTGCCCCCCACAACACACCATTTTTTAAAACTACAAATCCAGGAATGATAAAGAAGCTGGTTCGTTTGGGTCAAAGCTCATGGAAACAGCGCCACCAGCCTGCTACCCAAAGGGAGCCTGGGGCCATTGTGCATGGTAGCCTGTGCCTTTCAAACCAGTTTTTTTCCCAGTGGCTTAATTTCATTCCTGAAAGCCAGAAAAGTACTAAAACTGAATGAGAGCTATGCCCAGCTGTCAGTGCCTGTCCTTCTTCCATCCATTAACACTCCCTAATCTGAAAAATTCACCAGCCCTATAGGTTCCCATACCACACACCAGTTATGCTGATTACAAAATTCACGCTTCAGTATTAGTGCTGATTAAAAAGGTTTCCCTGTGCTTTATGCAGATGTTGAATATTCATCAACAGTGTCTGGTTTAAGAAATGATAAATAGCATAGGAAATAATTTTATAACTACATCAAAAACTTATTTGTAGTGTTCAGCAATGTCCCCCTACAGCCTAGTTTATAAACAAATTATCTGAATTATTAATTTATCATGCAGGGACTGAAAAAAGGAAAAAAAATCCCAGTGGGTTATTACAGTCCTTCACAGGAAATTAATATCTCCTGGCACTAATGACATCATCAATAACAAGAAGTTTATTTCCAAAGAACTCAACTCAAAATTTAATTAACTGTATATGATATTTTCAAATTAAATATGAGTTAAGTACTTGGACTAACGTAACAGTTCTAGAGTAAATTTCTTTCTTAGTTGATTAAAAACAACAACAAAAGCTATAATAAAAGCCCTTTTGAACTCCAAAATAAATATACAATTTAAGGGAAATATTCATTTTGTCTGTTGACAATATGGAAATCATTTGCTTCTGTTTCAAACTCCCATTTGTTTAAAGGACTCAGCAAGAGCACTTGTAGATAGAAAACGTAGCACAGGCCAGTGATGCTGGAACTGTGACAGAAAAGGAAATCTTACCAATGAAATTCCCATTTTCCTATACTTTTGGTAGTGTTCATCTTTATGGATGACAGCACAAAAAGTAAAGAGAGAGTAATCTACACTGCATGATGTCCATTTTGAAGTCATGTTTGAAATAACAAATCAGACATCCCAGACACGTAACAGAGAACAGAACGACTTGAATCTCTACTCAAATTTCCTGTTTGTTACAGAAGACAGTTGTCCAACAAAATAAAATGAAAACCTAATCCAAAAAGTTACCTTATAAAAGGAGAAATAATGACATTCATATTTATGGCAACATGAAATCAGCACAACTGATGTTGTGCTGGGGAAAAAACAAACAAACAAAAAAACCCCAAACCCAACCATCCAACAAAAACATATAAAAAACCTGCAAGAAAAACCCTAAAGAAATGACAAGATTGTGGGGATTCCTCAAACTTCTGAAAAAAATTGAAGGATTAGAGTCTAGAAACCTGTCTGGTTTAAATATTTTGATATTCACATATATGCAGTATTCAAACAGAATCAGTGTCAAGTCCTTTTTCATTATTTCTTTTGGTAGAATTACATTTCTAAAGACAAAGGAACACTAACCAATGCATTGTTAAGGCACTGAACAAATATTGAGCAATTTTTTTTGATGCTGAAGCATCCTTCATTTGCAAAAAAAGGCAATGAATATGCAGACAGATGCCAATATGAAAGGGGTGAAAAGTTATGCACTGTCTTTCTCTTCAAAAGGAAAGAAAAATGCTTTTCTATTGTGAAAACTGCTTTTCCTTTCAGCTGCCTTTGACTCAATCTTCTTCCAAGGGGGGCGTTATTGACAGAAGAAGCAGGAAACAGACACTGATGTTTTGGAGTGTGAGGAGCAAATTGCTTCTCCACAGACCCTTCTGCAGCTTCCCCTGAAGAATATATACCTTAAATCACAAAACTGACCAAAGTATCTTGCTTTTCCATGTCGTTACGGCCAGCTTTCTGGTCATGAGTTCTAGGAAATGGGGAACTATGGACATAAAATCAATTTTCAAGCATTTCCTTAATAGAGGTGGTGATAAAAACAAGAAGCTGGGAAGCAGTGGTAGAAAAATAGCCAATTTCCTTTTATGGCTTGTTGTGAGACCTTGAAAATGGAGTCAGCAACAACAGCTAAATTTGACATTCAAGAGATCCGCAGGGAAGGAAGATGAGAGGGCATGCAATTATGGAGGAAGCTAAAATTTTCCTAGAACATAGTAAAGTATTTTTCCTTTTTAGAAAACCATCATAACACAGTAACTTTTTTATAGACTGTTGAGTGTAAGAGAGGTTTTATGAGGCTGTTACAAGAAGTCACCACAATTATGTACCGATGTGTAAAAAGAGGAAATTATATATAATCGTAAGCACAGTCCAAATAGCTGATGTGAGGCTAGGTGATAATTGCCAAATTATATAAATTCAAAGTTATTGTTAATATTATTGGTGGTGGTGATGATGATTGGTTCTTTTACTTTGGCACATTCCAGGAGCCACTTTGCTAGGCACACTGTACCAAGTATAAAAAATGTTGTCTGCGCTAAGAATCAAGTTCTTTAGGTCCCACTGTATTTTTCACTTTCCCAAGTCAAGGACTTTTATTAAAAAAATCTGGGTAGCATCAGAAACTCGTTAAAATCAGCTAATTGCAGAGGCATTTCTAAATTTTCATTGTATTTTTTCTATTCCCATAGTCCTGTTTATTTCATTATCCTAGTTGCTTTAGCCACTGTAAACAGAAACTGCCATCAGCCTGGGATGCTGCTGTTCATTTCTGCTGCACATGTAAGTGTGGGAACCTGTATTTCACATACTTACAATGCTGGCAAGAAAGAACAGATTGCTCAGAGAGGTTGTGGAATCTCCCTCACTGGAGATATTCAAGAACCATCTGGACACAATCCTGTGCCCTGTGCTCTGGGATAGCCCTGCTTGAGCAGGGAGCTTGGACCAGATGACACACTGGACCATGATGACATGGTCCCTTCTAACCGGATCCATTATGTGAATTCTGTGATTCTGTAGAAGGATGTTCCACTTTTCCAAAAGTATTATGACATGTTCCCAAGTACTGTGGAAAAACACTACCAAGACTTCAGGAATGACACGTTCTAGGATGTTTGGATGTGCTAAACTACTTTCAGAAGTTTTATTAACTTCTCTTGAATTCTGTACAGCTAGAAATGTAGAAATGCATAAAGCATACAATAACTAGATACGGGGTAAAGTATTACCTACAGTCAGTGATAATCTGTGAATTATTTGGCAATGCTTGCAATGAAGACACAACACTAGAAAGAAACATTGGGATGCACGCTGGAATCCAAGCAGGCAGAATCTGATTTGCTGGTGCTGTAAGCAATCTGAGTTGGAACTAATTCTTCCCAGGTATTTGAACACAGGCCATCAGAAGGTGGCTGATTTCAGGAGAGACCCTAAATGTGCTACTGTAATGAAACCAGTAAAATTAATGTGCACTTACTTGTGGTTTTGCCAATCATGAGCACTACAGCTATGTCCAATTCTTACCATCTGCTCCACTGGAAATAAAACTAAAACTGTACAGAACAGTTTTAAATCCCTTAAAACATATTTAGGCAAAAAAAATCCATAATACAAAACTGATTTCAAGAGCAGAAAAGGAGAATATTTCCAAAAGTTTGCTGAGGTTATATTTTTTCACAGAAAAACTCTAGTAGTCTATACCATGTATATTGGCATAATAAGATCTTTTGCAATATGGATATTTCAAATACACATGGTTTACTAAAAATGTAAATTATCATAAATATACTTCTCATAAAATAAATACTCTATGGTGTGTAAGATATTGGCATTGTGCTAAAGCACGCTGCAAATAAAGTGAATGTGATATTTAGGATATATATAGGTTCATATCAAGTTTCTGTAAAAATAACATAAAGTCTCTCATTCAAAACGTCTTCAGGGAAAAAGCAGAATATTAATTTTCATGGTACTTCATTCCAGTATTTTCATAAGTATTATATGCCTACGTCTACATAAAAGCACTGTTACATACTAGGACCAATATAGTTGAAAACCTTCCATGAATTGAACAGAAATCTTTCCATCCCCAAAGTGCCAAATAACAAGCCAGCTCAAATGAATGGTAAAAAGCATAATTATGAGTGCATTCTAATACCTGCAATGAATTTATCTTTGAAAGCTTTTCATTGTTTGTATGCTATATTCCACTTATAAATAAAATTTTATAGGGTGCTGTATACCTCAAAAAGGGTATTAAAACTTCAAAGAAATATATATGTTAATTATGTTACCATGGACACACAATACTGCAGAAGTGTGTACAATTGTGATGGCCAAACCCTCCATATTTATAGAGTGTGAAATTATGAAATATTGTTTTCTTTACTCACAGCATAAGTTTAATTGTGCTTTTACATTTTCCAGTAAAATTTTCACAGAGACCTATAGTCTGACAAACCAAGTTAAAGACAGCCTTCCAGACTAGGCCTTTTACATAAGCTTAACAATTTCCAATATATTAAAATATGCCCTAAAACCTTTATCTATCATGTATAACATATTTTGAAGGAATATTATCAATATTAAAATAAGCAATGACAGTCTCACCTGTTACCCTGAAATATCAAACTAGGAAAAAATGGCAAGAAACCCTCTTCAAGGAGAGATCCACTGTCTTCTCCTGATCCTGCATTTCAAGCCACTCAGGTGTATTCCTAGGCTTGTGCAGACTATTTCTGCAACCCAGGCACACCAGACTTTGCCTTTATAATCCAGATAAAGGGCTATGGCCTATCTCTAATGCAGTATGACATCTAATTCCTTCTTCTTAAATAATAATTTCCTTATACCCAGCACAGCACATTCATCAGCACAGATCAGATCACCCTCCCTTTTTACAGAATCTCTTAGATTGGTAGGGATGCCAGGAGGTCTTTTGTCTCTCTGCTCAGAGCAGGGATAACACAGAATTGAGACCTATTTAATAGGTCAAGACTTTGTCCACTCTTAAAAGTCTCCAAGAATATAGATACTGTAACTTCGGTGATACTGCACTAGTGCTTAATTATGCTCTTAACATCAGAAACCCTCATGCTTCAATTTATGTGCACTGTTACTCATTCTCCCACTGTGCACTTCAGTAAAGAGCCTGCCTCGGTATTCTTTGTAGTCCCTTAAGTCCCCTGGAACAATGTCTCTTGAACAAGCTGAACAAGCTCAGCTCCCTCAGCCTTCCCTCACAGGATTTCAGCCACCTTGATGGCTCCTTGCTGAATTTGCTCCAGCTGATCAGCATCTCTTTCCTGTACTTAGGGGCCCACAGCTGTAGTGTTCCAGAAACTCTTAAATAAGCAACACGCTGAAGTGATAAAGCACTTCCCTCGGTCTAGTGGCTACAATCCCATTTTTATGGCCAAGTACACTGTTAGCCCTCATCACAGCCATGTGGAACTCATATCTAGTTTACTGTTCAGCAGGACCCTCAGGGGCTTTCCAGCCGAGCTGGTAGCCAGGCAGTCAGTCAGTCAGTGCCCAGCCTGCACCGGTGCAGGGGGTTAGTGTCTCACAAGCGCACAACTTCGCATTTGTCCATGTTCGATATTGTGAGGTTCCTGTCGGCACATTTGTGTAGCTGGGCAGGTCCATCTGGACAGCAACTCTGCCCTCATCAGTCGCCATGACGTCCCCAGAAGCTGTCATATGCAAAATTAATGAGGGTGCCTTCTGCCTTCTCCTCTAAGTCATTGGTAAAATATTAAACACAATCAGTCTCAGGACAGACCCCTTAGAAGTTTCACTTGTGACTAATCACCCAAGGCAGAACATGGATGGTGGACCTCTGCACTTTGACCAGTGATCCAGGTGACTTTTCCCTCATCTAATAATCTACCCATCAAGACTAATGTCCAATTGTGATAAAAGGGTGGGAGGCCATATCAAAATTCTGAATTCAAAGTGGATGACATCAATGCACTATGAAAATCTGGTGAATTTCTGCAACAGAAATATTTGGATATCACGTTTTCAACTTCATTTGTGTATTCCTTCTTTCTTTGTGACAGCTGCCCTACATGATAAGGAGCTCCCCTTTTGAGCCACATTCCATCAACCACAGATCTTGTGCAGTCTAAAATTTTGATTAAACTGCTTCACCTCCCACTTCCTGATATAACCAGGGAGAAATCATAAAATACACCTGAATATTCATCTGAATATTCAGAGATCAATTTCACTTGGCTACTCTTCCAGCCCTCTGGTTTTCCAAATACGTGGATGACTGATTTTGCAGAATTGCGATCAGGAAACCAAGTCTGTGCTTACACTTAGTGTATGGATAGCAGGGATGGTATGTTTCATTAGGGACAGAATGCAGCTTCAAGTACAGAGGAAACAGATTTTTACAAAAGCAGTGGCAGACTTCTGGAAGACAAACTAAGTTGTTAATTCAAGATCCACACTTCCCACACTGAAGCATTTGCTCATCTGCCTACAATTCCCCAGAACATTTAATCACATTCATTCTCAAAAACCTACGTACATATTTAATTGCTTGATGGATCAGGGCCTTAACTGAATAGGGCAAAGCTGCAATGCAGTGGAATGACTAGGACACCTGAGGCTGTAGGACTCATCTCATCCAACATTAGACATCCAACATTTATAACAAAAGCATATATCTCAGCTAGTTACTATAGCCCCTGTTCATAATTAATGGAGAGAAATAGACACTTCTAGGGTGCAATTCATCAGTCTTATTTTAAACATCTGCTTTAGGAAGAGATGAATTGCATCCGTCAGGTGCATATTTTTTCCTGCTGGTTATAAAAGGGATCAAGGTAGCTACCTCACAGGCAGCACCTTTATTTTAATCCTGACCAAAATAAAGCCTCTGAATGGACCCAGAGGGCTATAGAAAACACTCTCTTGTAGTTTGCCTCTGAGCAACTTGTAGTTTGCCTCTGAGCCTTATTCTGATTCTTGATTCCCAACTTTGGTTCCTACATGCTGCAATCTGGTCTGCAGTTCTTAGTACATATTCCATCTTACTTGCCCAAGTATTTGTCCCTACCTAGCCTGCACTGCTTGTTCCTGTTTCTGTCCCCTCACCTCAGACTTAAAATCCCTGTAAACCTAACTTTTGTCTGAACCTGTGTTAGGCAGAACCTTCTGCTTTGCCCCTTAGGCTTAGAATATACAGATGCCTTGTCATCTGGGCTTTCCTCTCAACTTCTGTGGAAGGTATTTTCTATCTAGACCCTGGCATTAAGATTCCTTCCCACTCCTAACACTGATCTTAATCACAGGCTCCAGCTTGCATGTCCATCTCCTTTCCAGCCCAGTTTAAAAGCCCTATCTAGCCATGTTATATTTAGAGTAATTAAGATGTCAGCCATTGGAGTAGGGGTAGTTTTTGCCACATAATTTATCTGCGCTATAAATTGCAATATGATTCTGTGAATATGGCTATTAAATGTTCATATATTAGAAATACAAAAGTAATACAGACCGTGAATGGAGCAATGCACTTACTGGGCATTGAGCATAGGAACAAACCTCAGTATCTGGATATCTGTCTACAAAAAATACATAGGTACTGCTGTTCAGATATTGACCTTCTCCCGAAAACCTTCAGTCATTTTTCCAAAAAATAGGTGAATAGCATGATTTTCTTCTTGTGTCCTCCATGACAGTTTAGTCTTTATCCATCCAAGTCTCTCTGTAGTCTTTTTTTACCTAGTATTCTCCACCACTTAGTATCAGTAACAGAAATTGTTTGAGCAACTGTTTACCATGTTCCTTGAGTTCAGCAAACACTTAACCCCAGACAAAGCCCTCTTTAGGAAGTTCACATGTGCATTATTCTACCAATTTGGACTGCCAGCTTGAGCATCAGCTTTTCCAATAGCAACCAGCTTCTGATAAAGAGCAAATAAAACACTGATATTTGCAGATGGACTTTAGTTTAGTTTTAGTGGTGTCTCCTTATAGTTAGTAACCAGGTGACTGAAACCCTCCATAATCTCAATAGAGCAGCCATTTACTACACTCCCCAAAAAAATACTTTGCTATAGTACCCAATGAAAAAATCTTAATATTTATTAGCTCTCAAAGTAAGCAGAGATTATGCTAAATAATGAAATTCAAAATAAATCAAATTATTTTGCCTATTAGTATGGTATTTTTAATGAAAACCCAACACACTGTTAAATGCAATTGCAATGAAATAAAGGAGCAGGGGGTAGAGTGAAACACACCTTTTCCATCCTTGCAAGTGATAATACTGCCATAGTAATCCATTCATCAGTGGATGGATTTACCCTCAAAATTACAAATGTATGTGCTTTTCTTTTTCTGATCAGTAAACATCTAAACAAGACTCATTAAAAACCCCAAAACATTAAGCTGTTGCAAATGGAAAATTAATTTCTAGAAACACCTCAACTCCCCTTCAAAAAATGAACAAAAAGAGAAAAACCCCAAGCAAGTTTATCCTTTCTAATATGCCTTTGTCATTAGCATCCAAAGGGCCCCTGCTATTGCCCTTTTCAAACACTTGAGTATGTTAATGTCCATAATGGTGACCTAATCAGTTTAGGTGTATCATCCAAACAGTTTCACAGAAGCAATTGAGAGAATGTCATTGAGGACTTGAAAATGTAGTGTGCTTCAGCATGTCTGCAGAGCAGGCCAGAGTGTGACGGATGGCAGTGATATCGTACTCCTTCTTGAAAGCTACTGACTCTTGCATAAAAACACATTCTAACACAGGACTTTATTTGGTTTTTAAATGGATAAAGCACAGGAGCACTGTTACGTTCAGGTTCTGTTAGGAGCTGGGAGATATTCTTCACATAAAACCCCAAATTTTGAGCTTGGGGTCAGAAGTTATACCCACAAAATATAACTTAATAGAGCCTGCTGGCAAGGCATAAAGCTGTATAAAAAATCGGTGTTTGAGTTCTTGCCCTACGTATGACAGTAAATGTCTTGGATGTGGGAGCATGATAAAATTCATCCTAAACTGAAAATGGTTAATTTTTAAAGAATAGAACACAGAAAAATGGCTTTTAACACATTTTCATTATTTCTTTTATCTTAATTAAAAGAAATTATGGTTACTTAAGAAGAATCTATGGAAGTAGTCTAGGATGATACTCTGATTTTATGCAAAAATGGCTGCAGAATCTGGTATTGATGAGGAGTAAAGCCATGTGCCAAGCACTTCCACTTGTTTTGCCAGTAGTGAGTAACAAAATTACTAAACATTGAAGTTTTTACTAGGAGGCATATTACAGTCTTTTATCTTTTGCACATAATTAAGAAACACCAGCACTGCACAAACAAAACATCTTGATAAAAATTCTCAACCTTTCAGCACCCCACTAGGTCCTTCAAAACATGTTTTAATGTGAGGAGGCAAAACAAAATCCAGAAACAGATGTTCTTCCTTCCTCATTGATTCAGAAAACATTCTCCTTTAATTCAAGTTCCTCCCACCCTGTACAGAGATTACTTTTTAAATGCCATGTTTTTTATTCATTGGTGAGGAAATAAAAACCACTTCAGACAATAATATATTCATAATTGACAATAATAACAATGAAATGCAGACACTACAATGGGAAAATACCTTTCTAGGAGAACTGTTATGTAAAATACCTAAGTCTTGAAATTCATTCTTCTTCTTCTCTAAGGTTTATTTATGGCTTTGCACTTTTTAATGAAGGGGACATTTGGATTGAATGAAAGCATGGACAAAATGCCAGGTGGAATCACAGTGAAGGTGAAAATGGCCTGTGCCTCCACCAGGTTTCATGTAGTGGTTTTATGGCCCTAACATGTAGCTGTTATATATTGTATGTTTTTAAATTCATATAATCTGGAACCTGTTGTGCATTGTGTCGCAGGCCACGCGCCTCCACTCTGTGGAAAGCAGCACAAAGGCACGTAGGAGTGTTTGGAGGACACAAAAGCCAGCTGCAGCAGAAGTGGAGGGCTGTGGAAAATGGAGACGGCCTGTCCTGGTACCTTTTCACTGACACTGCCCAGGGGTGTGGCCAAGCCTTATCCAGGCAGCTCCAGGGAGCACAGCCTAAAAGCCCATGGGGTCACATAGGGTCCAAGACCACCCATGCAGAGCCTGCACTCTCTTCCTTGTCCTGTCTTGTAGATGCGCAGACACAGTCTAAGAGTATGACTTCTTAATTTTTTTAAGGTACCTTCCTCTTCCACTTGTAGTCGTGATGATTTTATACTTCTATGATAAATGAACAACGAAATTATCCTTTGGAGTTTCTTTCAGACAAATAAAAATGTGTCAAGGTCTATTTTGCCCATGATGTTACCTATTTTCAAAAGGACTTGTTGAATTATTTTTAAGATATCTACATTTAACCACTCGGGCCAGAATCCCAGTCTCTGAATTGCTTTTCTCCCCCTTGCACATAGACTTTCAAAGAAGTTCAGCATTTTCTGAATGGTATACTTCATGACCTTCAGGGTTGTGTATGAATTAGCAGTGTAGCCTTGCAGTAGATCTGCAAAACAAAACAGCTGGTGTAGAGGACCTCGCATCCACACTGCAAATATTTCAATGAGAAGTTAATCTAGACTGGTTCTTGTGTAGCTCAAGGGTTCAGCACCTGTTCTTGTAGCTCAAGGGTTCAGCAGTAATTGAACTTTCAGTCTGCTTTTGGAGAACATAATCCAGTTTAGTTTCATCCTAAAGGAGTCCAGTTTATATTTTCCAAAATGACTACATGATGTCAACAATCCTTTTTTTAAACCCATAAACAATTACACTTCAGGATACAGACAAACAGTTTCAATCAAATTATTTCATTTTGCAGGTGAGTAAAACTAGCAAAAATTCCAGTAGACTGGGGCTTTTTTATGTTTTTATTTAAATTACTTTGAATTGCTTGTCAGGGGCTACATTATTTTGCTAACAGTTAATTTTAATTTTAATTTAGGTTTTTATGATGGAATTGAGTGGAAAAGGTAGATTGGTCTTACTGTTGACTGACAAACAAGGAAGTACTTTCCCCCACGCAACACTTTATCTCTTCTCTGTGCATCACCTTTGGTCAGTGAACGGATGTCACTCATGCTGTCTGGGGCCAAATTTCCATATCCAAAATAAAACAATAGACTGTAGCCAGGCTGCCCATTAGGGAACTACAGCCTGAGAAGCAGCCCAGTGGTAAGGAGGTCCAACAATTCAAATACCTTCAGGGGTCCAAGACCTTTCAGATGTACCACCTGGTTTCTTTAATGGCAAACTGATTTAGTTAATTTTTAAATTTCAGAAATGCACGATAAATTCACCTTTACTTGAAAGTTCAAACCTCATTTAAACATAAGCTTGGGACGTCTTTCAAATCTTGAAAGGCATTTTTGTTTTCTAAATGAGCACCTGAGCTGTTTTCAAATAACTTAAATGAGCATAGCTCCTAGGCTTTGTATAAAAACACAAAAAACCAAGAAATAACTACCCTGAAAATTGTACTCTCACCCAATGTGTGTTCTACCAACATGGTCTTGTCTCTCACACTCTGGAACAGCACCTTACACTGTTAAACATTTTCTGCAATCTCCACTGCTGAGAAACAGTTGGATGTTTCAGTTCTCTCAGCTCTTCAGTTGCTTTTATTCTTTCAGCTACATGCTATTATAATGAATTATCTGATTTCAAAGACCAGAAAATGTCTCCTTTTGTAATAAAGCTGTTCAAGCTATTTAAAATGTGTTTTCCAGATTATCAAGCATTTTGTCACGTTAGAATCTCCCTTTAACACAGATAAGCCATAGCTTCATCAAGTTTTATCTTGCCCAAACTGAGCCAAGGGCAGGCTGACTCACTGACTAGCAATAGAAAGCATAGCTTTTCATCTCAATGACACCAGCTGAAATTCAGCAAAGGTCATCACTGATAACCAACTGAGTTTTTGATGGCCTTATGAAATTAGCTGATGATCTAGGTATAGTGACTAGAGGACAGGTGTTCTTATTATAAAAACCATTATACCAATTGATAACCTCTCTTACTAGACTCAACTAAGAAATGACAAGCTAAATGAGACACAGGTGCTCAACCACTTCCTCACATCAACAACTGGCACCTGAAAAAGAAGTTTAAGAGCATATTGCCAGGGGTTAAGTGTGTCCCACCTATTGTGAAACTGAAAGACTTCAGACACTTAAGCTATTAGTCTATTACCTTTCTTTAATACCATGCTATTTCAACTTTTGTTTTAGGAGAAAAAAAAAAGAAATAAAAGATACTGACTCAATCTAAAATTCAAATCAACCTAAACCATAAGGGCTAATTAAAACATTCCACAGTAAGACTGAAAATAATGGGTGCAATAATATATAGTTGAACAGTACAATTCTATAAGCCCCTACTAGTATCAAATTCTTGCTATTCTGATGCATTTTCCATGTAAGTCCTTTCAGTGGAAATCAAGACATCTTTGTCGTATGAGACATGCTATGGAGTTGCTTTCTGCAGCTAGATTTAAAATTCTGTTTAAAAGAAGATATCTTCATTAAAAGGAATGATAAAAAAACTTTGTCTCCCTTTTTTTAGAGGAAAATTCTTCTGTTGCCGTCAAATGTAATTTTAAAATAGTTATTTCTACTTGCCATGTATGCAGCATTGGAAGTTATTTTTCAAGTTAATTTTACAAATTCAGTTAATTACCAGCCCTTTTAGACTAATAAAAAAGAAATTCTAAAGAGAGATACTGCCAAGGTTGGCTCTGGATGCCAGAAACTCATTGCTTCTTCCTGAAACAAGCAGAATACTTAACACTTTAGCAATTTTTCCTGCGCTGTACTTAAACCAGATTTCCCTGGGGCTTACAAAACTTGTGCATTTAGTGGAGATTTTTGGTTCATTCATCAAACACATGATATAAACCATTCTGTTATGCACCTTCAAATCAAAAGATGAAAAAGAAAGAAGAAAGAAAGGTGCACACAAAGGTAAGAGTGCTTACTGAAGGACATGCTTCTTACTGCTTGGCTGTACAAAAACATGTTCACACAAACAACTGTCGCAGCAATTATTTATGATTAAAAAACATGGGAATGTTGTGGTGACTTTGCATTAGAAGTCTAGTATATGTCAATTGTTTTATTCATGATAAACAGATCATTTAGTTGGAAAAATCCCATCTGCCTAGATATATCTCTTATTATTTATGAGAACCATGTTTAGGAATGCAGGCAGCACATGTGCATAATTAATCCTGAAGAGAATTAGACATTGTTTGATTCACAGCTGAATGCAATTAGCATTAGGAAGTTTACATATGTTGGCAATAACACAGATTAGCAACTAAAGTGCTTGTTAAAAAATTTAACCTGAGGCTGCTGGAGCAGACCTCTCTTAATGATGCTTTAAATGTTGTTGATGAAGTAATAATCAATTTTGTTTTATAAATAGTAAATCAAGAATTTAGGTCTAATTAGCTGTGCTACAGATCACTTCACTTACATATCCAATGTACATGTGATGTGTACTGTGAACTTTCTCTGAGTCTGGTGTGCAAACAGTTGTTAAGGGAAAGATGCAATCCCTTCTGTATAAAAAAGAAAAAAAAAAGTCACAGATGGGGAAGAATGAGATGTCTGTGATGGGAATGACTCTATGCTCCTGGCACTCAAGAAGGAAAGAGCTTTTTCTTTGTTATTTCAGAGCTTTTTAACTGAAAGATGAAGAAACAATGCCTTGCTTGCCTTTTTAAAATAGAATAATTAGATTATAATTCATAGTCTGTGAAATGAAGTTCTCTAATGGAGAGGGAGGAGGAAGAGAATAAGTGATGAAAGTGAGGAGGCAAAGTAAAATTGAGCTGTAATTGTTTTCACTTCAACTTTAAGAAGTTCAACATTAATTAAAATGTTTCTGCACCACTCACCACCAGATTGGCACAAAAGAGGGCTGGCTGGTATGTGCAGCTGCTGACTGGCAGGGATGTTAGCAAGGCAAAGCCAGGAAGGTTGCAGTTACACACACACTCCCCTGACACACAGACACAGATATTCTAAAGACGACGTTGCAATTAGAGCAAGCAGTTCTGGTTTTATTCAAGGAGTAGGTCAGAATACCTCCCAGGTAAGATATTCATGTTTCCTAAATAATCTCAAAACAGTTTGAAAATAATTCCAAGATATCTTTGTCCTTTTTTTAGCTCAGAGTTTGCTTTGGTTTTCTCATTTTCAATTATGTTTATTTGTCTGGGAAATGTTCAGAGAGGTAAACTTCAGGTGACCACCTGCCATGACCTAAGACCCAGCAGGAGCTGGATCCATGAAGAGTTTTCCTTCTCCTTCAGTTTTATTATCTTCTTACCCTCTAAACATTTCTTCATGCAAACAGGTGCTGTTGAGGGGTGTATTATGCGGTCCCTGCAATCACCCTTTATACATCTAAAGAGCAGGAAAAGTACTGCTTACTATCAGTGAGTTACTGATCTGCTAGAAAACACTGCAGCTTCAGGTACCCTCCTTTAATACGAGTCCCCACACCAAGTGAAAGGATAAGTGTGCCTATAGCCTAAAGCCTCCCCTCCCTGGCAGCCTCGGAAGCTGAGGTCAGGATGGGGTGGATAGCCAGGAAAATTTTTAAATAGCTGAAGGAAGGGGGAGCAAGTAGAGAGCCAGAACTGATGGGACTTTGCTTTCCACAGAGCCAAAAGAAACTCATTTTGTGTGTGACAACACAAATTGGGCACTTCCTTACTCATCTACACCACTGCCAAGACTAAATAATCTTGAAATTGAGTCAGGGCTAAAGTGGAAAAGGCATTTGGGCTCCTAAAAATGAGAAGCAGGCATTCAAGAATGAATAAGAGCTTTCGTCAGAGGAAGAGTGTGGAGTGCAGAGCAGTTTCGATTGGCCATGCATTCTTTAGGGAGTCATGGAAAAGAGCAGCTGGCTCAGAAGATTTCCCTGGTGAATGGCAAGCTCTACCCATAGGTCCAGAGGGAGGAATTGAAGGATTGAAGAATTGAGCCTGGGGAAAGCCTGCACATATGAAAAGGCTGAGTGGTTTCTTTTTAAATGATTATAAGTGTAGCAAATTTGTAAGTGCTGCTCAATCCCATTATTTAATATCCATTGTATCAGTTCTGTAGGCTGTGTGGGGAGCTCATGATGCTCCTCTTAGTCACTTTGACTGATCAGACTGTACCACTTCAGGTTTTGTACAGAAAAAATTTGTCTGTATCCAAGCTTAATTCTCAGTATTTTGTGTGTTCAAGCCCTATAAATACAGATGATTCTGAGGAGACATGACAGTAGCCTGGTGCAATTTTAAGAAATTTCCAAGACACCCTCTGTGTTTATCTTTGTTTGGCTGTAGACCCAGATGAAAGGAACAGATACCTTGTATGTTAGAAGACTGAAGTGAATTAATAGACTGCTGTATCTTACAAAAAAGGAAGGAAGGAAAAAATGAATGAATGAACTTTGACTTTTCTTGAGTATACAGGGCAGGTGGGCTTTGACTGATGTTTACAAAAGTAGATGTGTTTGAAGCAGCACCACATGGAGAACCATGAACAGTTTAAGGGTTAAACAGGAAGAGCCTTAAGAACCTACAAAACTGGAAAAAATATCATCTCTAAAATGCATTTATCACCGTTTTCTGAAAAAAAAATTCTCATAAGCTAAACAAGGGATAACTTCTGTACAAGGTACATGTGAAAATTAAGAATTAAATAATAAGAAATATGAACAAAAGTAGCAGTTTTGATCCAAGAAAATGAACAGTTTCACTGCATTCAAACATTAATTCTAGTAACCTATTGGGTAAAGAGAGCAACTTTTCTTGTTCTCATGCTGTTCTTGCTTACAGATGAAGGAGCAGGTTTCAGGTCACTAGAATTCCTACAGTGCTAGCCCTTGCTTCTGTTTATGAGTTGAAACAACAAAACCCTTAAGCAGATGCCTGACTTCAGAATTCTGAGTACTGCTGTTCAATACTGAAACAGCATCCTCGATGTGTATTAATAAATCCATGAATGAAAGGATTGTTTATAAGCACTCTTCCAATCAAAATAAATCAAGCTTCCAACTGACAGAAATTTGCTGAAGAATAAGGACTTTGCATTTCTTCCTTCTTCTAATATAACATACTCTATAAGATGAGTAACATTAAAAAAAGGGGGAAAAGACCATTCCTTTTCTTTAGGTGTGCACTGTGATATTCTTTTGCAGTTCTTTGCCGTATGCACTTTGATAAGTTAAAAATACCTCCAATGTACACAAAGAGTAGCCAAAGAAGATGCTACTTATTTGCAGAATAGCAGCACCAACATAATACACTTTCAGCTAATTATAATAATGTGCATATTTTCTGTGTGCAATAGGAAGGGATATCACAGTTTCAATTATTCTGTGTTGGCTTTTGGAGGACAAACACTTGTTGTTGACAACTATTTGATCTGTCTCATAATACTGTTATGATGACAAAATAAAACTATACTTTCTTCTCAATTTCTGTGATCTTTCACCTAGATAAGAACCAACACCTGGCATCTTTTCAAATTTTCTTTTTTTCTTTACATCAGTAGCAAAAGTTAAAAAGGTAACATGAAAAGAAAGATGAAAAAGGAATGCTGTTCAAATTGAAGGACTGCAGTTTCAAGTTTCAATCCTGTATCAAAACATCTCCGCCTCATCTTCTTTCTCAGTCATCACAAATGAAATAGTACAAAGAAGTACACAAACATCAGTACAATGCTGTGTGTGTACTGCTATCCAAAAATCACAGTTACAAAATTATACCTGACATATCAAAAACTGACAGTCACATCCTCAAGATTTTCTTCTGTTCATTCCCATGGACCTTCTTTATTAATAAATCTGACACATAAAAAGCATCTGTATGACTAAAGTGTCAGTTACTGGAAAGACCGTTTTGATCTACTTCTTAACTTTTAGAAGAAATATTCTCTTTTTTATGAAGACAGAATCTGTTCACTGACTGCCAGCTTTCAAATGACCACCTCTTGAAGTTTAATTTTAAGTTTTAAATAAATATTGTATGCATGCAGAATAATTATGATGCTCTAGAGAGACTGTGTATAATGACATTGATTCTTTTTTATCTAAAAATGCCAAACCCTTGAGGCGGCAAAGTCTGTATTTGCCACAGATATGTGGAGGTTCATTCTACATGTTAAATTATAATAGCTTCTTCATGTTTCTGTCACTAAGTCAGTAGTGAAACTTCCATTGTAAACTTCAATTTCCAATTGCTTAAAACTTACTGGTAAAAATTGTCTTTGGCCAAACATTTGATATAGAGAATTTTAGCTGTGGAATAACTTCTACTACAATAAAAAATAATTTTTAAATTCTGATACACTGCTGTGTAACTACTGAAAAGAAAGCATGTTGGGTTTCGATGAATGTTAACAGTCATTACTGAAACAAGCGCTGTCTTTCTCTGATAAATGTTGTATACATGTTGTTCATAAAAATATACAGTTACTTCAATTCTAAGAAAAGCTGAAATTGCATATTTAAGTGTGAAAATTGGCATTTGTGCGTGCAAATCAGCTTCTTATTTTATTTCTGTTATATTTAGTACATCTAAATAAATGTTCTGATTTCATAATTAATCAAACCCCCCAAATTACTGCAAAGCCATAGATAAAATTCAATAATTTGAGCATTCATAATATTTACAGATCCTTTAAAAAAAGACTAATGTCTTGAACACCTGCATTTGCTTTAAAACTGCCAATAACAACGGTCTTACTCTATTATTATTAATTTTTGTTCTCAATATTAAGTAACAAAGACATAGTTAACAATAATGTTACTATTAATCACTAAAAATTCTTAATAACAAAAAAAATTCAGTAAATACAGAATTGATGGAGTCCTTCATGTCACAACCCAAGATCAACATTTTGGGAACAATCATCATGCAAGCATTGAGAATCACAGAGCGAAGGTTCTGAGGACTACAGTAAGTACCTATAAAAATTTCCTTTGCAACCTCAGCTTTCATTAAGATCCTTGAAACATACATTCCACTCATTTAATTGCAGCTAGAAATAATTCATCTAATACTGTACTAGATATTGATATGAAACCCCTACAAAATTTTTGTTGGGTGAGAGATGGGCACATTAGGAAAGCAAATCATTACACCTATCTAAATATCTATTTTTTGGTAGAGGAATATGTATGTTGCCATTTAAGCCCAGCAGAATAGATGCCTAATTTTAGTTATTATTCTTAAAAGAGAGATTCCTGTCTTAGAGTTTTGGAGTGAATAATGACATAATAATAATAATATCCTAACATTTCAGTAGATATTTCTATACAAATAATTCAACAGTGTTTAGGCAAAATTGAAGTCTAGCAGAAAACACACCAAAACAGGATGAAAAATGTGGACTAAAGTTGCAACTCTTCTCCCATTACATTTCATGTATGGTTGGCTCAAATTATTTGGTTTCAGGAAAGACAAGAATCAAGTGCCTCTTACCTCAGAAGGTTCACAAATATTGTCTCCAGAAGGATGTACTTCCCCCAGAAGGATAAGAGTCTTCCTCCTGCAATCAGGGTCCTTTCCCATGGTCTTGCCATTCAATCCTCAGCCAAGGCCCAGAAGGACTCACTGTTCTCCTAGGAATTTTTCTTAGGTCAGAATTAACGAGACCATGCCAAAAGCATCACATATATTAATCGCAAATAATAAAAGCAAATTTTGTTTTAGAGAGAGTGGGATTCATCTCATTTACTGTGAGGGTTGTCGTCTTGAGCAACTAAAATCCTTGTATGCTCATGGAAAGGAATAGATAGTCTAGAGGGTGACTCATTTGACTTATATTTCTTAACTGTCTTGAGAGAAGATTAGTCTCTAAAAGTCTCTCTCTTTAGATATCTAAAACTAGTATTTCTTTACACTGATTACAGAGGGAATGTCAACTACATAACTATTCCTGGTTATGCAGATATCTGTGTCAAGGACCTCTAAAGTTAGATTACTGAACTCTATTAAAAGAATATAGCAAACCAGAAAAATAGAACGCAAAACAACAACCCTGCACCCCCAAAAATCAGAAATAATCCCCCACTAATTTCCTTTGTTTATTCATAAATTCATTTCTGTTTTTACATTTCAAAGATTTGTTAGAAATATCTCTTTTATTTATTGCTAAGTTAACTTAATGTTTCATGCAGTATGTTTATTCATCACATATTTTAGATGTTTCTCTGTTCAAGATAAAATCTTCGAGAGAAACATTGTTGGACATGCAGGTAGGCAAAACATAACTATCTCCTACAGTCATCCCCATGTGCTGATCTTTTAACTTCCTTCCCTCTGAAAACAAAAGTTTTCATGGTTTCCAGTTTAAGGTGTTCGCATAAGCAATTGAAAGTATTGTGGCCCAGCTTTTATCATCATTTTAAAGCAAAAATGCCCATTGATTTTATGAAAAATTGCTTCAGAAATTTTTAATAATTTGGCCCAGTGTAGATTATGATGAACATCCTTGTTTGCAATTTTGTTTCTAAGATTAATTTTGTTATTAATTACAATTTTACTGAGTATAATTGTTTTGCTATTCATGTGGCTGTCAGAAAGATTTTTATAGGCCATCTATTATAATTAGACATACAGTAATAGACATTTAAAGCATGTTACCATTTTAAATAAATCTTGAAGTTGGGGTCTACTAAAAAGGGAAAGGCCTAATAGGGAAATGTGAATACTTCATTTTAAGATACATAGCTTTTAGCCATGACATTCCTATAATAGGAGGTTTTTGAATATCTTTGTTCACCTGAATCCAGGACACTGACCTGGATTCAGTTAATGATGTACTGTCTAGTTATGTACCTCCTAAACTGAAGTACAACGTCCCCTTGAAAGGTATTTGGTCATCCAGGGATCTCCAAGACATCAATAAGTAGGTCAGATAATACCCTCATAATTCTAGAAAACTCCAGAAAATCAGTAGACCAGTATTTCAAGTCCAAGAAGTGGGAACTTTTTCCCTGGGGACTTCTATGGCAAGGTTTCCAGGTAAGAGACCATTTGTGGAAAGAATAGACATTATATCCATAAGGACGGGCTTGGTAATTGTCCATCATCTATTGACTTTTTTGGTAGCTTAGAAAGTTGCCAAATAACTTCTGTTAGAAATAAAGTGTCTCTCATTAATGGAGTCAGTAAGGCTATCAACTACATCGCACTTAATTTTTTACTGTGCTGTTCTGGTTTGTAGAGGAAAACTGTTAAACAGGTACATTGTATTCAGTCTATTTCAGATGCACAAAGGCAAAGGAAAGGGCACAAAAGCAGTGCTAGCCCTCTTTCTCTAAGCGCTCTATTTATGAATGTGTATACGTGAGGTAAATGAGTCTCTTCACTCTTCCATATAACATGAAATATTTGTGAAAGAAAGTTGAAGAATAGCCTTTCCAAAGGTATCTTATAGGATGGTGGTCAGGAACCCTGACATGGATATAGGAAATGTCTTCCAGTCTGGGAATAAGGATGGGAGAGATCCCGTCTGTTCCTGGACCCAGTCTGGGGCTATCCAGAAAGGTCATTATCTTCTTCCAGTAGTTTTGTGAATTTAATCCCATAACATAAATTCCAGCCAATATCTTTAAAATTATATAACTTCAAATCAGCCAGCCTTACTTTTCTTAGGAAGAGGGCATTTGCCAAACAGAAATTGAGATGTTTTAACACAAAGATAAAGCAACAGTGTGACAACAGTTTCCTCTATTTGCTTTTCAATTAAGGAACAGAAAGTCTTGTTGTAAAAACACTCTTATTACTACCTAAGCTTAGAAACAATTTATTACTCCTCAAGCCTGCATGCCTTAAGCCAGAACTAAGACTGCACTTAGCATTGGAGCTGTATATGATATCTGTGTAATTTTTTTCTTTCTTGGTGCTATTTTGCAAAATATCCCTATGAAGTCATTTAAAGGGTTTTTTGCTTGTGTTTTCCTGAGAGGGAAAGGGAGGAAATTCTGTGATGGACTTTATCTTGAGACCCTATAAATCAACCTATTCAGGGGTCAGGCTCACTTTCTAAAATATTTCCATGTTTTAAGGATGCTGTACACTTTCCTTTCTCACATCCATACAAATTATAACTAGGAGGAATTTTGCAAAACAACTCCACAGTATCTTCAAACAGGCCCAAAACATTTCAAAATTCCTTGCTGCATTTTACACAGACTTCAATATGTTAAAATAATAGAACATTGTGAGGATTATCTAGCAACATATGAAAATATTATATATCAGTGCAGATTTGGATTTTGATCCAAATTTGTGTTTAATGGTTTATTCTAAAACAAAGCAATTTTAATTACTACATAATTTTACCTGCTAGGCACAAAATTGTTTAGGTGCAGTAGAGTTTCACAACTCTTTAGTGTACCTTATGGTTTATACAGATTTAAGTCAAAAGAAAAGACAACAAGGAAAATATATGTTATAAAATTAAGACTTAGACAACTCTTTATCTTAAATTTTGCTTGCCAGGCAGGAAGTTCAAGCATCTCTCAATACAGTGTGAGATGCCTTTAAATGACTTTCCAAGTAAGTGTAGTATGGAATAACTTACTTATATTATAATTAAGTCATTAGCTCATTCATGAAATGAAGGGGCATCTGAATACAGTACAGCAGTACAGTTCAGGGCTTTAAACAAATTAGCCTCTAAAGACTTATAGTGCAAAATGAAGACAAAGCTCAATTCAATTGGTCTTTTAAAATTTTTTTCCCTAGAAGCTAGAGATTTTATATGCCTATAGAAAGTAGAGAAATTAATAAAAAATCAGTCAATAAACTTTAATTCATAGTAATTAAGCAACTATCTCCTCATATGTTTTACTTGCAAATTAAGAAAACCTAAAGAAAAATGCCATTCCTACATATTATTGATTACCAGTTAGAAAATTCATTACTTTCTTGCTTTGTGTGCTTCAGCCAAGAAGCTATGCCCTGGAGTTTTGCCTATTATTATTATTAGTATTATTATTATTAGCCTTCCCCCCCCCCTCCTGTTTTTAACAAAAGAAGAAGCATTTCCAGAAGAACAATTAGATTATATTGTGACATGAGTCTCCTTGGGGATAGTTTCAGAGCACTACTGTAAGTAATCCTGTAGGACACAGTTTCAAACAAACTACACTTCTACAAAGCGTTTTTTTCCTATGCCATGTAATGCATGTGGAGATGTATGTATTTAGGATAAGGAAAGAAAATTAATACATTGAAGAAAGAAAATAAACAAATGTAACAGTATTTAATGGAACTCTTGTCTAAATGCTTTCCCTTAAAAAATGATAATATGTAAGTGCAAGTCCTTATCCTAAGGTATGTCTTAGTCTAGACTGAAGCAGGAGACTCCAGGTCTCACCAGACATATGGTGACTGAAAAAGTGCATTTTATTTATTCATATATCTTAATGGGAAATGTGTATTTGATGAGACTAAAAATCTCTGAAAGAGCAATTACTCTCAGCTTTTTAATTGTGGCAATACATTTGGAACATTTTCATTGTTCTAAGGGTTAAAAACCTCACCGTGACAATGATGAGCCTTATTACTCAGTCAAAGTAAATGGATCACCATATAACCTTTCAGAAATGTTCTTCCTTAAGCTATTAAAACATTCCATGCCCTTAGATGACAACAATTTCTCTGCCTTTTGAAATTTCTTTTCTATCCTGCAGAGTTCATAGAGATATGCTTGGTTAAAATCAACTTATATAAAACTATGCACTGTAAATTCTGACACTTCTGTTTGAATCTCTTTTCAAACACTTGTCTTTGCTCACCATAATAGATGTCAGTTCTTCTGATGTAGTTCAAGCATGAGCTTCATATGAAGACTCAGCTATGTCTATTGCATTTCTGAAGCTACTACTCACTGAAGTTTTGTGCTGTTTGACATCAAAGATAGGCAAGAATCACCTGCTGAGTTCACATGCATGGAGCAAAACATCTTCAAATCACTTGTGCTAGACAAAAGTTTTCATATTAAGCTTTCACTATCATGTGGACTTAAAGACAAATGTAGTCCTTGTTAAAGTTGCAGCATAGTGTTATTAAACTATGCATCTGGGCCTCTTGATTTATAGAAGTTTTAAGCGAAAGATAATAATTTGGCTGATTTATTTTTTGGCTTCAATTGCAAGCATTCTGTTGCACAAAAAAAATGTTTTTCATTCAATATGCAGTGATTTAGCTTAAAGGTAAAAAACAATTTGAAAGTGTGATATTCTCTAGCTTAGACAAAAACCACAGTGCTCTACTTTTTCAAACTTTAAGAGCTGACTTTTTATTATCAAATTGAAAACCAGAAATAAGCAACAGTTAAAACATATATTGTATATAAAGAACATAAATTAAACAAATTCCTATTCTAAAAAGTTCACAAATCTCTTTTCCGTACAAGTTTAATCAAATAACATTGTGAAAAATAAATAGAATGTAGAAGAAAAAATATCTACGAAGGTTCAAGAACTAGTGTATAACGGATGTGAGTCTAATGGAGGCTAATCAGTGTAATAACTGTGCCATAGTTTTTAATCACAATGGCTCCAATGATGACTCTGTATGTAAACCAGATTCAACATGAATATGCATAGGAATTAGATTTTGGAACAGTTGTGTATGAAAAGTGTTTATAATTAGCCCACATTTAAATGTCACCAAGTGACTGCATTAAGTGCAAAGCAAAACACAACAGGGTGTGTGGCTGTTGTGAGATAATTGAATGCCTTGGGTGTGTCAGCTCAGTCAGCAGATGCTGAGATGTAGTTGCCAATTTTAGCAGACTGATGATTTTAGTATTATAGGGCCTCCAGAGTTTCTTATTCATTTAAGTGCCTTGAAATGAATTTAAAAGAAAAAAATGTTTTTCCCCTAGTATTGTTTTTCCATTTCTTTAGTATACAGATCCAAGGGAGCCAATGTGCCTAACACTTTCCAATCTCTGCTGTTGTTCCATAACCTCAAGGTTAAAACCCTTGCAGGACAGATCATTAATTCACTTCTGACGATTTAAATTTTTGGTATCTAAATAAAATGCCATCTTTGGAACTTTCAATATTAATATGTTTCTTGTTTTAAATACATCTGATATTTACTGATGTTTACTTACTTACTGTAAGACTTAATGTCTTACAAATAGACAGTGTAGTTAGGCTGTACTAGGTGCTTATATGTACATACAGATAGGTTCAGAGCATGTTTTTAATGTTTTATACATGAGTAAGTCCCTTTAAGGACTCTGGTACTTGTTTCTGTGTCACAGGGCTCAGAGGTGTTCCCAAGTATGATGCATTCATCCAAGTTTTGTGCTAATGACATTGTGCAGTGAGTTGCCAGCAAATGAACTTACCTTCCTTTCCATCTGTCCCCTCCTCAAGTCTTGTTTTTCACATAAAATAAATCCATGCATGTTGGCTATCAGGGAACCATGTCCACCCCAGCAGTAACTGTGTAACACCTGAAATACTTCTAAAATATCCATGATTTACCAAATACCAAAAGCTTTGGAAAGGACTGTTTCATTATAGGATCAAATACACAAACACATGAGAATCTGCCAGTAAAATCCTCCTAGACCTTACAGACAATAATATGACCTTAATATGCACAAATAAGGGTCCAAAGCTGGAACTATAAAATGCCTTGTGAAGAACAATTGTGCTAAGCAACACAGAGTAGGAAATCTGGTGTTAAGGTGGTTGAGACAGGATATGGGCTGCAGATTACGTTGGTTTACTTAAAACACAATCAATGTCTTGCCTTTGTAGTTGTGGCTCCTTCAGATCTGTCAACACTAATTTAATATCCTACTCTTAACATGAACTGTGTTCAATATGAGGCATTTCAGGATATATTTGAGCCTGTGCTCAGGTGTAATTAGAAATGAGAAATATAGCAGATGGAGAGAAATCATTGTTGCACAATTGGGCCATAATGCAAAGAAATTTCTCTAACAGTTGACAGTTAAGAACTGCTCGGTTAGCAAACCACAGCAGAAGAAAAATGATCTACAAATAAAATTAAAAAGCAGGATAACAGCTGCTCCAAAGCCTTTACAAAAATCTCTTATGAAAACAAGGAAAAGACTAACCATGACACCAAACACCATCATAAGAAAACTAGATTGCAGTAGCGGTATTAAAGTTTTGCATCTGTGAAGCTGCTACAGAAGTGACCCTTATATTTGGCTTTCCTTTCAGAGGAGCTCAAAAGAGACATGTTATAAAAGAAAAAAAATTCAAAGGGAGCCTTCTGCTATTAGTTTTGCATGGTATAACTCTGATTTCCCCATATTTTACACAACAGAGACATGTTTCTGTACACAGGAATAGTATGCTGCCCAGATAAAAATATTTTGCCTTTAATGAGCTTTATACACCCAGTCATCCTAACTTCTGAGTCCACAATA
This sequence comes from Leptocoma aspasia, assembly GCA_013399835.1. Taxonomy (NCBI): domain Eukaryota; kingdom Metazoa; phylum Chordata; class Aves; order Passeriformes; family Nectariniidae; genus Leptocoma; species Leptocoma aspasia. The sequence continues at coordinate 467,432 of VXAX01004650.1, forward strand.
CACAGAAGAAGTAAGCAACACATTAAACTAAACTATCCACAAGAGGAAGCACAAAGCGCCAACAGCGGGCGGGTCAGCAATCCCTCATTTGTGAGGTATCAAAGGCTGTTGATGGATCTAATAAAATTACTCTGAACATCTGACCTTTGTCCATGGCCAGAAGGAATGCAGTTATACAACCGGGGAAGGGAAACCACTGGTGACAAAATGCAGTTTCAAATAAACTATGCTTCTACTGGCAATTTTTCTTTATCCGCTATCATGTAATACGCAGAGGGATATACAGTATGTACTTAGAACAGGAAATGAAAGTGAAAAAAATGGAAGCTAAAACTGACACTAACAATACTTAAATTGCTTAATGGAGATGCTGTGTACATACTCCCCCAGGCAACAGATCCTTGTAAGTGTTTAGAGCTCCTAATTGTACCGTATGTCTTAATAAACAGCAGGTTACAGAAACTCCAGGTCAAATGTTAGACAACAGGAAGATTTTGCCTATAATTTATTCAAAAGTTTGATTGTATCATTGTACATTAGTAGGAAGTCAAACCTCAGAGCTATGAAGCTAATTATACTGCCAAAGGTCTCTAAGTATGTGTTCATGTGTGTGTTTTTGAATAGAAATATGTGTGTGTTTTTGCATGAATGTGNCTAAAGGCATCACCAACAGACAGCAGCAAGCTTTTCTCATGTCTGTGTTCTATTTATTTGATAGGTAGCAAAATAATTTAGCACCCAAATATTTATTTTTCGAGGAAAAGGCTAGGAAATTTTATTAGATTATTTTAAATCAGACATAGTTTCTCTGCTCAAGTAGTTCCTTACCTAGCCTCCCTCTCTGTTTTACTGGGTTAAATAACAGTCACCCCAAGGATCTTTCCTGCAAAGTGACTGTATCAGAGGATCCAACACAAGAATGAACAAGCTGTTTAAAATAACCCGAGCTTCCTTTTGTGCAGACATGCAGGAAGGAAATTACATGGAGCAATGCTAAATAAATACCAGAGCTTCCTTGGGTTTTCAGGATGGTCTTCCATGGGTTCGCATATTCCCATGCTGCTCTGCTTGTGCCAGTTGTCTCTGGAAAAGCTGTGTCCACCCCATCAGTGAAGTAGTGTTTTGATACCCTGCTAGGTTTTTCTGAAAGAGAGCCTTTGCTCAAGCTTCAGAGCTCTCTGGGTACAAGAAACCTCATCACTGACATAATCTAGACACACTGAGCACTTTGACAAGTAGATATTACAGGTACCACTATCATTTCTGGGAATGCTGCCTCCACATTAGTTCCAAAGATGCTGAAATGCCTTTCATTTAACTGAGTACCTTTGTGGCTGTAATGTGAATTTATGACACCAAGCAATTCACAGGAACATGTTAGGCAGATGGCTGAAACACATGTGATGAAGGTAACTAGGTTTAAGACTGTTTCCAAACCTGCTTTCCATTTCCATCTTGTTAGGAATTATGAATATTCTTCATAAACATTTTGTGGATTGGTGTAACACAGCTTAAAAAGCCAAAGGACTAAGAGCTGCCCTATAACAGTAATAGAAAAGAAAGTAATGATAAACCACGGATTCCATCCCTTCCACAATTTAAAAATGAAACAGAAATCTTTGAAGAAAAGCTCTTCTTTCAGTCCTCCTAAAGTTTTTTGAAGTAAGATTAAGAAGACAGTTTATTAATTGGGGAAAAAAAATAGCTTCTTGAAATTGTATAAATTTTATGATATTACTCTTAAACCAAACGAAATTTAGGGCTATTGTGAACCTATGGCAATCAATTAATTATTTAATTGCCATAGGTGGTTTCTACAGAAAATCTCTCCATGTCCAGACTAAAACACAAAATGCCAAACAGAACTAGCTAAAATTTGTGAACCCAAGGAACAACATCCTTTTAAAAAATCTTCCAACTCTGTCAAGGAATGCTGCAGGAAACTTGTGTGGGTACTTTTTAGAGAACTCAGATGGCAAACATATCCAACACAGAGGAGCTGACAACACAATGCACCAGCCAAAAGTCCCTTGTCACAGACAGATATTTTCTAACTACAAAAAAACAAGTCACTGTGCCCAACAGTCAAAACACTCAAAGCCAAACAAAAAACAAACAAACAGATGGTTTCATATATATATATAACCACACAGATTCTATGAGAATCTAAGATTACTCCTCTTTGAGGTTTTGGTGTCCCCTCAAAACAAAATAATTTGTTGAAAGAATCCTTCATCTGAAAAAATTAGCAAGCAATTAACCAGGGACAATATGCATAATAAAAAATACAGATCTTGTTTGTTCAAGTATATCTGCTAAGATTGTAAGAAATCTTGTTATTCTTCTAAGTATATGTTTTAATTATGTTCAGAATGGCAAAAGAAACATGTAATAAAATGAAAATTTTGAAAGAAAGAAGTATTTTAAGAGTTACTGTGAAAGGGAGCTATACCCTTTTTGAGGTTTTCCTATGGAATATTTAAGTGAAGCAAACACACTTTTGTTTAAAATTTGTTTACAGATAAAAAAATGCAGGATAACCTGCACTGTGTTTGGGGACGGCAAGGGGGAGGGTGTGGGGAGGTTAATCAAAAATCTTACATGAGGAACAAAATCAAATATTGATGGTTTCTTTGAACAGCCACTATCTTATTAAAGTAATGACTAGAATCTCTGAATATGAAGGAGAAAGAAAGGAAAGAAGACAATTTTAAACAAACATTGAAAAATGGATATTAAACTTGTCGCTGAGTCAAAAATTTTTCTTCTTGATATTTTAGTAAAATGACATGTAATCTTAAAGCTCATGAATAACATAGTCATCCTACTTTGGCTATTTTGACTTGGTTTTAAATAACAAACTTTAAGTTCATAATCCCAAAAGAATTATTCTCCCCTACTCCAAACAAATTCATTCTGTGGCTATATTTGCTGTCAAGTGTTACTAAACAATAAGTCTTCACATAAAATTTTCCTCAACTACTCCACTACTCCACTGACGTTTCTCTTCAAGGGCATTTAGATGTAGAAAGAAACCATGGGGTGCATAAGTGGAGAGGTTTGCCATAGTGATCTGTAAACTTCTATCACAATACTCAATATATATTTAGAGTAGTATTTCATTAATTGCAATATTTCCCAAGAAGCTAAAGCTTTTAAAAGTATAACTAACTCTTGTAAATTTTTCTTTTTACTTATTAAGAGAGAGAACCAGCAATTTATCATTAGATACCACAAGCACCACTTATCATAAAATTATGTAATATGAATCCTCCTGAGTATACAAGACCCAAAAGATCATAAAAAGGTCTTGGTTTGTTCATTTAAGCTGAAATGAAAAAACAAAAACTGTGGCCTGGTTACATTCAATACAAACACATAAAATGAATACACGATGTAAATATTAAGAACTCAAAGAAAAATTTTTTGTATTTTCATCATAAATGAATATAAACATATACCATTAGATAAAGGTTATATTATCCCATTTTTTAATGACACATCATTTTCTACAGCATGAACTCTATTTCTGTCTTTATCATATCTGTGTATTCTGTCAATAAGCAGGAAAAGGAAGTAAGTTTCCATCCTGTTCTGGAATAAAAATAAAATTTTATGTATAGCTAAGAAATTACTGGGAAAACTACCATGTAAAATATGGCCTGTACTGCATCAGTGAGTGATCTCACTATTGTAAATGATCATCCTGCCAAGTGTCACTAGACACCTTTGCATTCCATTCTGGAGCTCATTTGCAGTAACAGCAATACAAGATCATTTGGAAAGACAATTCTGCTTACAATATGTTTTTTCAGGACCCACTTTAAACAAGGCAGATAACACCTTGCATAGTGATGAAAACAGAATCAATCTTATGATTAAATCTGACATTTTCATTCTTTTACATACCAGCCAGCATACTGAGACCAAATATTGGAGGACATGTATCCATAGACCTCAGCTGAACAACTGCAAAACATCAAATCATATGGCATGCATCCAAAAAAGTACTGGACCTAAGGACAAGGTACACGAGATACATTCAAAAACGACAGAAAACAAATTTCCTCCTCATCTTTATCTATGATTTCTATGGTCACTTCTTTCATCATCAGATCACAGGACAGAGTCGTTGCCCTGCTTACCTTAATATTTGTCATTGACATGGAGAGAGACCCAGTCATCCTGCCAAGGACCTCCTAACTGCTCTGAGATATGTCAAGGCCACAACTAAGTCAGTGCCTTTTCCCTAGCATTCACTGTTTTGAACAAGAATTGAATGCAGTCTGCTATTCTGGATCTCTTCTCACAACATGTTTCACCCACACTCAGCCTGAAAAACTCTTTTTTTTCCCATAACATAAGGAATGTTCACAACATGTTGGCTGCTGCACATAAAATCCAGACATTTCATATACGCTATAACAAACATACGGGAAATTAAGACAGCTGCATGGAAAGCATAACTTTCTTTCTATCAACTGAAAAGTGGGTTACAGACAGCTGGAGACGTGTCCTTCAGGATAGAGTGGTCAGCATGGAGGAACAGCATATATCACACACAATGATGTTCACCACAAACCTCAAAGTGATGAAATATGAAACACATATGCTTCTCAAGGAATCCACACATGAAACACAGACAGCGAACCACAATCACACACTTCCTACCTCAAAGACTGGCAAAGCAAAGAGAAATATTTCTGTAAAAGAAGTGTTATGTCCACATGTGCCATCTGTCAAAATCTGCTGGTGGATCACAAAGAGGTCAAGTGGGCTGCAATTTGAATATTTTTGGGTTTCAACGTATTGAACCATTTTCAAAAATATGTCGGAACCCCTCCTGTGATGAGATGTGTCTACAAAGATATTTTCTCACTGTTTTTGAAAAACTGAGCAAAACAAGAGAGATAAAAATCTTAAAAGCAGCCATGCCAGAATGATCTGATTTATTTTAGCCTGATGAGACCAGAACCACTAGGCCTTTCTCATAATGAAAATGCATACAAATTATGTAACTCTCATTAGGCAGATACTTTGTTACAGCAATATACAGACACTGTCGTTACTGTAGCTTTCCAATTCTTTATAATTTAGGAGTTTTTAAAAAATTATGCACCCTATAAGACAGTGTCTGAGCAATTTACAGTTCAGAATGTGTCCTTTAACCACTACTCTCTCGTGGGGAAATACACTGATTTCTGGTGAAGTTTTATTAGACATAAAGGAATTAAGTGACATGTTGAAGGCCACTTGAGCAGTCTGAGGCATAATGGAAAACTGAACTCAAAGATTTTGAACTCCAGGCTCCGTAAGATAACCAAAAAAAGGTATTTCCTGTTTAATATTAATACTTCCTGTATGCTTGGGGAAGTGATCACAAGGAACGAACAATTATGCAAGCATCAGGAATCAAAAACATCCACAGAAATAAATGGGGAAACTTTTATGTCCAGAAGACAAGGCTGTTGCTGCTACAGATAATGATAGCGCAGCTGATCCTGACACTGCTGAGTGGGACGTAATGTCAGTTCTGGATGAGGAGCTGCACTGCAGCAAAAATTCTGATCATGAATCCCATGATACCATATCAGCATTTAACAGGTCTGACTTTCATGCCTAGGAGACAACTGACTAAAATTCCAAGCAAAGAATCGGAGAAATCATTGTCAACTCCATTTAAAATGTTTTAAGAAAAACACTAATTATTATTAGCTACTGATCAACTACAGAAAGACATGGAAGGGTGAATCTAATCTTTAGAGGAAGACTAATACCCTGCAGAAATACACATTCTTTAATTTTAAGGTAGATTTTTGGTGCTGTTTAATAGCATCTGTATTTGGCAGGCTAAGTTGCCATATTTTTTACTATAATACTAAAACCACAAGTAAAAATTGAGATTTAGCAGTGTTGAGAAAACAGTTACTCTTTCGTTATCATTGGAATAGAGAAATAATCACACCACCATTAGATTCAAATAATCAAAGACTTATTCACAAGTAATTAAGACCATCACTCCTCTTGATGTGAGGAGAAGATGCCTTGCAGCCCCTAGATCCCCCTGTAGTCATCTCTGCAACAGTCATAGGTATTTCCATTCCTTTTTGAGCTTTTGCTGTTAGCAACTGTTGAACACTTTTTTTTTTTTCCTTTTGGGTCAATTTTCAATGTTTAAAAATTAGTCTTATTCTTGAAATATTTTTCCAATTTTTCTAGATTTTATTATTACTATATTTATTTAGTTTCATAGTGCTAATGCACTATAAAGAAGTCTAGTCCATGCACATGACCTTGTACAAATGCACAGCAAATGTAGTCTCTTAACTGACTATTCAGAGAGAGTTCATAGTTAATAATGCCCAGATTTCACCAACTTTTGTCTGTCCATGGTATTTGTTAATTTTGGGGTTTGATCATTTTAACAATGTTTAATTTCAATTACTATTTCAATTCTTTTTTGAAAAAAACTTCACCTATAATTCTGGGTTGATTAAAACCTCTATGAGCTCCAAGAGTTCTCAACAAAATTAAAGTAGACCTGAAATTATATCTTTTATCTCTTTAATATGGAAAAAAAAGAGGTAGTAGAGCCATATGAAGTACAAGCCATTACACTTGTTTGATACACTAAAATGAAGCAAAAGAAGGCACAAGTCTAATTTTTTTAGCAAATCCTTTGCAGTTCACCTTTAAACTAAAGGTCATCGGGTGAGAATCCGTGTGTTTGAAAGCACTTGAACTGCTTAGGGAGTTCATTTTATCTGTATTATTCATACATATTTGACGATTATAAATCACAATGGACTGAAATATTTCTGGTCTTTCACATCAGCAGGCATCCAGAGAGCACTGTCTTTTATTTACTGACCATGTTAAAAATGGCACACTTTTTTATTATTTTATAATAATATGCTGTCTGACCAGTTCAGAGAGATCTCTAATAATGTCTCAGTCCAACCATGGGTCTCATTATGTTGGTAGGAACTGTCATGCAACTGTGAATGTGCAATAAGTGTAGAGGTACAGTAAATGGCAGAAAAATATGAAAAGCATTCTACTTTCAGATGCTGCACAAAGCTATTTATTCCTACTACACTGACTGAACTAAAAATTGAGGAGAGAAAATGAGAACTATACTTCATGGCCTTCTAAATTTAAACAAAGAGGATTTAAGGATATGTCTTACAGCAAAAAATGAGGGACGTTACACAGTGCAAGTCATGCACTTAGCATTTCTTATATTCCATCCACTTTTTTTAAAGCTCAGCAGCACATTGATTTTAATGGAAGTTCTGTTTAAAAATCAATGCTATACCATGACCTCGGTAACAATGTAGATAGTACAGATATTATTCATAAATTATGTGATTCTGCCCCAAATCCAACACCCTTACTGTGGGCATGTTCTTCTGACTGTGGTCTCCCAGAACATTTTACAACAACAGTACAATTGTATCTCTGGATTTCAGTTTATAGAAACCAGAAATGTTTTTCTTTTCATTGGATTTTATGTAATAAATTACATAAAGTATGCCATATAAGTGGTCCCTGGATTTCCAAATAAATTGCTACACAGCATGACAAACCAGAAAAAAAGGGAGACTTGTTTGAGGATTTTGATGCACAGCTAAGAGAATTTATTGTATCTTCCTAACTTTGGGTCTGGGCTCCCTATTTGGGAGTACAAAACTGTCTACCAAATGAAATGAGAGGTGAATCATCCATTTGCTCTCTGTCTGTACTCCATCTCTGCTGCTTCTGGCATGACATTTCTTGGATGAGACAGAGTGAAGAAGAAAGGGAACTGGTGAAGTGTCTTTCACTTCATTAACATACCTGTCAACAACATCCATACCTGCTTCTATCGACAGTCTTCCATTGCAATTCAATTTGGTTTACCATGTAGGCATAACTTTCATTCCTATGGTGAATACTGCCAAAAAATCAGCACTGTGCAAGGAGCAATTATTTGAGAGGCTTAAACTCATTCAAATACTGCCTGTATGCAAACAGGTGGTTTATATACTAGCACTATCCAAGTACTAAGCAAAAAATAAATTGTTCTGCTCAAAAAGAAAAGAAAAAAAAAGCAAGAATATTTTTTGAAAGAAGAGGGAAAACAGCACAATCTCATTTTAATCAATATAAAACACTGCATTCCAAACCCAGTGGTTTGGACACACTTTTGATAATATGAAAGGAAAGAAAGGGATAAATTCACAACTGTTCCAGAGAGCAGGTTCCTTAATTAATAGTCCAGTTGGTGGGAAATTCACCCAAGCTTTGCAAGACCTCTCTTCCAACCAAGACATATGATCCTGAGCTCTCACCTGCCAGGAGAATGTACTGACCAGCCTGCCCCAGCAAAGCTAGCCAGCCTCTGGGGCTGATCCACTTTGTATGTGGCTGCAGAAGAGGCTGGAGCCCAGCAATTGCTTCTGTAATGCACCTCATCTGCAGCCCTAGAAAGCCTTCTTTCCTTTGCTCCATGAATATTTAGGTACCCCAGGCAAGCTGGAGCAACTTTTCTTAGAAAGGTGTCGGTTCCAGCATCATCCTGAATCAGACAGAGTGAGTTTGGACCAGGGTCTTGTGCCACTCAGGAGAGCAGCCTAACCACCACGCTATTAGGTGTTCTAGTGTGGAGCTCCCGAAATCCCTCCTGTGGGAGCAGTGGCACTTGCCATAATGTATTTAAATATTAATTGAGCAAGAGAATGTGAATGACTCTTTAAGCCTGACTAGCAGCTAAGGTGCTCTCCTGGGACATGGGAGCTGCGATTTCAGATACCCTCAGGCAGAGTAAAGAATTGAACCCAAGGCTCCCACAGCTGCATCTCTCTTTTTGCCTACATCTGAAGCCAGCCTGAATCCATCCAAAACCACTGAAGTCAGTGGACAGCTAAATAACCCACCAAACTACATTGCTCAGTGAATTTATTGTTCACCAAGAAATCTCTACCTCACTTACAACCTACCCCACTTTTGCCTGCCTGTAGAGTCAAAGGTCCAACATATGGCACCTCACTGCTCCTCTGGGTATTGTGACTTTTCACTTTTGAAATATTGGCACTCTTTTGAAGTGTAGTTTCCCTTTACTTTCTCCTGGTGAGTGATCAGTGAACTGGGACTGGTCAAGATGATTTATTTTAAGAGTGGGAATTTTACATTGCCACACCGATAATGCCACCTATATAGTATATGATATTGCAAGAGTGTGTCTGAAGGTAAGACAAAAGCCTGAGAGATCTGGGGAATGAACTGGGGCTAGTTCCAAAGTCCCTTAATGTCCTTTAAAGGGAAAGCCAATACGGGAATGTCTTTACAGTACAAATTATGTGGGCAGAAATTGTAAGCCCATTCATGTGTCCGATTGTTCCACATCTGAAGGAGACCGCTGCACAGCTGTTATTCCACCACAAGAGTGGAATATATTATGAATTTGCCTGCACCCATCAAGCTGAGGGAAGGTTTCACTGAGTAAAAAAGAATTTTTTTGCCAAACTGTGCATCCTTTTGGAAACTAACTGGGGCCAACACAGATGTGTTGAGCAGCAAAAATCCCTCTTTGGAGCATAGCTGGTTCCAGAAGAAGCATAATTTTTCTGCTGTTGGCAAGGAGCCGTTAACTCATTTATATTATTTTCTGAGAAGCAAGAGAGGACACTAATGCCAAGTGTCTCAGTGTATTTGCTATTTTAATGCAGTTAAGTGACTAGGAAAGAAGAGTGATGCCGCATGCAACTGCATTCTCAACCTGTGAGAACTTTGCAATAAAGCATGGTAAAAAATCCAGTAGTATGAGGGGAAATTGGCAATGAGACTTATGGTCTGGGTTATTCATCCAGTAGAAGGTATCAAGGAGCAGATATTTTGATGGCTTCTATGAAATGATGTATTCTCAAAAAAATGCCTAATAGTCCTTACCAGCACATTTTTGCCTCTCTTACTACTCCCAGAGAAATTTAGCAAAGTCAAACTAAGTTAAATACTTTGTACTACCTGAGACAGTCTTCTGCAGTTAATATTGAGGCAATACAGGCTGCCAGGTTGGGACAGCCTGACATGTCCTCGTCTTTCTTCTGTTTGATCTTTACATTAAGAAACCAATTTGTTTTCTACCGTTATTAAATGATCATATATCTAACACATAAACAGATAAACACATAAACACATAAGAGATAAAATGCTAAATGCCTTAGGTGGGTGTTCTGGCTTCTTAGATCTACTAACATGAATTAAAGCATGAATTTCCTTTATAAGTAGAATTGTACAAATAATAAATTGTTTTTATGCCTTCACATCAAAAATAAAACAATTAATTTGGGCCTCAAAGCAAAACCAAAAAAAAAAAACCAAAATCAAACAAGGAATGTATGTGTGTGAGTATTTTGATTTCTCTTTAATTTATCCTGCACTAAGAAACACATATCTTTCAGTATTATTTTATTTTGAAGTCCTTATTAAAGCGTAAGTATTGTCAACTTTGCAATAAATTATTTGAAACATATCAGGGCAAAATATTTGAGTATTGTTTCATTTATATCCCCTCTTTTAAACTCAAACTATTCAGTGAAAACAACATAAAACGTGTGTGTTTAGCCCTCTGAAGTTTCATTTTGTGCTAAATATTTTGTTAGTAGACTAATAAAAATTTAGAACAGCCAATATCATTCATATTGGTATTTTTGTCTTCTTTTGAGGTGATGCTCCTGGGCAGTACTTATCCTCCAAAAATAACACATTGGGAGATATTTAGAATATTAAAAAATATAGTAAATAATATTATAAAAACCATACAGCTTTCATCCCTAGTTAGAAGTCAGATTAAAGTATTTGCAGCAAAAATTAACAAACCACAGGGTTGCATTCTGGAGCATGTTTAGAAAAAACAAAGTTTCTTCACATGCTATACACAAAACATTATATTAGAGACAAAAAAAAATCATGCCATCATATCTTACCATTACAGTGTTATCTGCTCCCCTTTAAATCTTTTGTTATGTCAAATGTACAGGCTGAAGTGGAGTGCCTGATTTTCAAGAGCTGAATGTTAGATCCTATACATGAATTAATTGTCAGGTCTATGCCATTTTTAAAGCACTGTTCAACAGGTATTAATCTACCTGCTGATCACCCAGAAGGAAGCCTCCATTCCACAGAGGAAATGATTAGCCAGAAGCACATATTGGAAGGTCATCTCTTGACTTTTACTGAACAGCTCTCCTGACATAAAGGGTTAACAAGCAAAAATCAGTGTGATTCAAAGAGATTTGTCTTCAATAAACGAGCTACATCCTTCTCTTGTGAAAGATTTTGTAAGATAGCAATCCTATACAAATACCACTGGTGCTTTTTTATTAGCCAACAGTCTCTGTAACTAGCACAGTTTACAGAAGTAAAAGGATTTTATTGAACATCATATTTGCACAGTTATCAATAACTTCATACACAGCCCAAAAATTGAAACAGTGAAATGGGTGTGTGTAAATGGAGGAAGAAAGGAGAAAAAAAAGAGGAAAAGTAGAGGGGATGACAAGGGCTGTTTAAGCACCAGAAACCACAGTTCTAAGGAAAAATCTGCAGAGGTCTACATGTACACATAGGCATTGACTGTGTAGCTCTTCAAAAGGCTCTGAGATCTAAAAGACATATATTTTGTTAATACTGCTTATATTTGGGTAATATCTTCTTATTTTGTCTGAACAACACTTGCACGTGCAATGCATAGAGAATATACACCAGCAACAAGAGAGTTTATATTTAACACAGTTTCATGATATCTAATATTTTGTCAAACATTTTATAGGTTTTAGCTTAGGGATAAATTTGAAGCTGGCTTTTCCCCAGTGAAACTTGCAACAATAGAGAAATATATATTGAAGGAAAAGAGAAACTAGGATATCGAGAAAGCTTAACAGAAATCTAACATTTCATTTTATACTTAATAATTACTTTCTACAGATCCCTTTGACTGGGAAAGCTTTTATATCTCAAAGTTTTACTGCTCAGCTATGATACTGAAAATCTCCAGATTTTTTCCTTGCTTCAGATTCTAAAGTATACATATGGTCTGTTTTCTGACATGAGACAGCAGTTTCAATTTCAAATAGTAGCATCTCATCTGCCAATTCTTTACGTAAGATTTAATGGCTAAAAAACATTTTAAGCCAACCTGTAAAACTCACTATTGAGCAGGAAACAGCTAATTTGTCCTTATACAAACAGAAACTTCATGTTTTGTTGTATAACTATGGCAACTTCTACAAATTACTCATCCAGGACTTTTGTTACACTATGTTATGACTCAGACTTATTAGTGTTCACCTCCCTCAGCTTCCAGTACAGTATCATCTTTCCGAAAAGGCTCTGAACTGCATTCATAGGTCTGAATGCCCCTATCCAGCTGCCCATTAAAAATTACAAACACACAAAAATTCTTTCTGGATGGGTGTGAGCAGTGCCTATAAACTCCAAGTTTTAGCTCTGTGCACCCAGATTGTTAGGTTGTGGTCTACTACATTGTGACAAGACCTATTTTATATTCAAAGTAGCAGAATTGCTGTAGTATGTGACAAGGAGATAAGTACACCCACCTAGTTTGTTTCGAAGTGGATCAGTTCTTCAGCATGTATTAAGCCCTTCCAGATTTATCCCCGGTGGCTGGCTCTTTGCCAGGGCTTGGATTCTGTTCTGGTGTGCAGTGTGCTGAGTATTCCCAGGTGCTGGTATATTTTTATGCCTTAGTCCTTATTTACAGTTTTTCTAAGGGTTGCTTTGAAGTCTGAACAATCACGATGCAGTGCACTACAAAGTTCTTTTCCACATCCAGCAATCTTTTCATGTTGCCTTAAGTTAAGCCATTTCTAAATGAGAAAATATGAGGATGAGCACTAATAGATTGCAAAAGGAAAGAGCCTGTTTCTTGCATAAAATTAATAATTTCAGTGTACCAGAAGCTATGTGAGCAATCACAGAACAAGATTAATAACTTAAAATAATCATTCACTCCATCTTCCTAAAACTCTTTCACAATGGCTGCTAATACAGTACTACTTTCAACTTTATAGCTCCCCTCTTTACCAGCCCTACTATTATAACACTTGACATGCTTGGCTGCCATGGTGTAATAAAGAGGGGTAAAATAATGCATTAAAGGTCCCTGGTGCAAATCCTATTCAAAATTTTTCAGTCTGGAATAGGCAGCACAAAAAGGCAATACCGGGAATTTAAGGGTCATAAAGTAGTAAAGGCACTCAGCTCTCCAAGTTTCAGTTAACTTTCTAAAAGCCAAAGCAACAATAGCAAAAGCTCTAACGATACGTTCAACTTTCTTAGGAGAACAGGCACCTAGAGAATTGTAAGGGAGGGCAAGCAGGGAAGCGGCCACATTATGCTGCAATGTTAGCCAGCATCACTCATATGTGACTCTCAGCAGCTGTCTGATGCAAGTAACTGCTCAGTGCCTGGGCAAACAACATGGTATGGTAGCATGCTTCACACCGTGTGGCAAACAGCACTCTGTGGAACAAGAAAAATCAGAATAAAGCACTGGAAAATCAATCCAAAGTTTTGGGGGTTTAGTGCATTCACTCTTCAAAATTAAATTCTAATTTCTTACAGTTATTCTCACAGATTCTTTTCCTATTAAAAATGTAAGTTTCTCAGTTTGGTGTATATTTCTTTCTCAAAGCTTTATTTGACAAAAAAAAAAAATCTTTAGCAGCATGTATTTTTGTATCCAAAGTGCTTTAGTTAGTTTGCAAAAAACACCTGACTCTATACAAACTATGGGACTTTGGTCACCAGATATTAAATGTTTTTATACTTCAGCAAAGTTGTGTTTTTGAAGGGGTGATAAATTTGAGAAGGCAGCTCCGGTTTACTGTCAAAGGTCAGACAAACCTAAGGGTCTGTGTCCAGGTACAGGGTTTCCAGTTATGGACAAACCTGAGATGCTTAGCAGTCTTTGCCTTAGGTTTACCAGATGGGATATTAAATAACTGAACAGGGCTTGTATAAAGACGAATTGTCTGTACAGTGTGATATACATTGTTATATTTTGGGGGAGAAATGTTCCAGTGAGTAAACTGAGAAAGGGAATATTGGTGAGAGTCAAAGCCCATTCAAGTTCCTGAAATGCTTCAGTTAACTTGTACAGTTTTTAGAGGAGACATTACACAATTTCTAACAGACAGTGATGCTGTATAAACTGAACAATACTTTCATCTGCCTCAAAAAGACATGGAGACAAAACCAGAGGAGAAATAACAGAGAAGAATATGCTCTATTTTACCATCACAGGAATGCATGTATAACAGATAAACATCCTCCCTTAGACACTGGATCAAGAGCCAAGGGAGATCCTGCATACTTGAAGCCATCAACCACTTAAAACTGCTATTGTCAAAGCAATTTTTTACAGCAGACTGATTTGTATGCAGACCGTTTTTAATAGCACAGAAAGAGTTTGGGACCATGTGTTAAGAGTACACAAGTGATTTCCAAAAGACATTTGAAATGTAAAAATTCTGGAGGCTGACTCCTTCCTTTCTCCCCTTCCCTGCAACATGCATACACATGCACACACGCACCATCAACTTCCACTGACATTTCTTCATTACTATGAAGAAGCTCAGGCCCTCTTGAGGGATTTTGCAAAGCACTGCTCCTCTTTTTAAGTAAGGCTACATTTACGTCTCTCAAAATGATTTCCATAAGTTTATATTCCATCAAAACACATGATTTCAGATCTTGAGGTGTAGAAGTAGTGTTAACAAGGTCCTCCTATGAAGATTTTAAGCTCTTTTGAAGGCAATTTCATTCTTTCTGGTGTCTTCTGCTTGTCAAATTTGCACAGGGCATTGGGACTCTTTGGCATCAGAAGGTGCAATTGGGGGATAAAATGTCCTCAAATCCACACTACTGCACTGAAACCTTTGCTTCTTCGATCTAGGAAAAGGCCATACCCTGGGTTCTGTGTTATCAAATCATGATATCTGCAGGAGATGCTAGCTTTCTCTAAGAAAAGTAATGTTAAAATGAATTAAATTAAATTTATAAATAAAGTAAAACAAAATAATAAAATACTAAAATGCTCCCCTCTGGTATCCAAGCCCTATCAACTCTTTTAGGGTTCCACTTGGTCACCACAGGATTTAGGGTAGATACATTGATTTGTCTAACATGTTAGCCCCATTTCCCTCTTAGCTAAGCACTGGCAGAGGGTTAATATTACACTAGATGAGGATTTTAGCAGGGATAAACAAGAACCTTTTTTTTCTACTGTAAAGCTACTAGAACCATGCAGTCAAGCTGTAAGCATGCTCATCAAAAGAGGAACTCAAGAAACAAGACACTTTGCAATTCCATTTTGCTGCACTTTCAAGGTACAGTAGCAAAGGTAACAAAAGGATGTTTATTTCCTTTGTGTAACAGACAAAGGAAGCTGCAGTAGCACTTACTGTTTAAGTTTCAAGATAAGCACAATACATCCACACCAGTGACAAGAAAAAACAGAGATGCTGTGAATTGTAGGGTGGTCTGTACAAAAAAATCAATATTATGGTAATGTGTAGTAATTCAGCATTCCTGCAACAAACTACTATTTCAACAGTGGTATAAATTAATAAAAACCTTAAAAATGTTTTGCAAATCTTACTTGTTTCATCTATAGTCACACTAAAAAATTTAGTTTAGAAATTTGGTTTAGAAAAATCATTTTAGTTATTTTTATGTAGTACCACTGCAGGAAAGAAAAAATAGAAATTAGTTCCTTTTCCCTTTATGTGGTGCTGTGAGACAGCAAAATCTGGTGGGATGAATAGAGGAATGGAAATTGGGACTTAGAAGTTTTATTTCTTGCTCTTAAAATGATACACGGTTTGAACCTCAGTGAAGCACTAAACTCCCTGCCTCATCTTCACCGACTGTATCAGGAGAATAATTATGGTCTGTAGAAATTCTGCAAAGCTTTCGACACCAGATCTGTAGTGTAAGGCTCTCCACAGTGGGCAACAAGTCCTGCCCTTGCCTGGCTCCATAGAGCAGAGTCCAGACTGAGCATCATCAGGTAGCACTTGCCTGGGCTCTGTCAGTCCTCACATACATTCCTTATGCCCCATATTTGCTGTGCAAAGACATGGTGTCCCAAAGTATCATGTGGTGAACATGAAACTAGAAATACGTGTGTACCCCTGTTGCTTTGTTTCTTTTTGATTCTCTGAACTTACCTATTTTTTAATGCAGAATATTCTTTCAAATTTTCACCTTTTTCAGGGTTTTAAATTCCACTTTTGCCTATGGACAGAGATTTTTTAAGTGTAGAGTTTTGTAATGGAAACATGCTTCTGTTTGGGGGACTAACTGTATGCTATTTAAACACATTTTCAATCTCTCCTGAGGAAAAAATATCCTTTGCAAATAACAAGATAATTTAAGAGAGTTAAATGCAGAAGCACCTTAAATATACAGAGTACTCCACTTATGAAGATTTTAGAAAAGACGTCTTAATGTCTAGATAACACAGTCTGAGCACTGGAGAGTGTATATGAGTTCCAAGGAAAACAGATTGAAGCCATAAAAATTATTTCCTAAAATTAAGTTGAAATTTTGAAAGAAAGAGACATGTTTTTGTGGTGGACTTAGCAGTGCGAAGTTAACAGTTGGACTTGATGATGATCTTAAAGGTCTTTTCATATTTAAAGAATTCTGTGAGTCTGTGGATCTTCCCTCCCTTGGGCTTGATGGTTTTGCAGAAAGAAAAGAGTAGCTGCAGCAGTACCATCCATATGATGACTCAAACTTTCATTCACTCAACATGACTCCCTTTTTGATTTTTCTGCTGTCTCCACCACTTAATGAAGAGAGCACAATTCACAGTCTTATAAAAGATACTGAAATACTTCTACAAAAGGAACTTCAGTATTCTCCGAGTGCGCTACTGTTGTTCATTAGGAAAAATGTCGTGGGATAACCACCTACTTCATGGCAAATGCAATCAGTGTCTCCCTAAGCCTCCATTCTCAAATATGCCCTAAATAGGTCTATTTACACACAAGGCACAGTAACATCAAGCCACTGTCATGAACCAGGAAAAATATACTTAAAAAATTAAAAAACCTGAACTTGTAGGTTTTGTAATTCCCAGATTTAATAGATTCACACATCATTCCTAGAGAGTGGCCTAGATGACTAAAATAGGTCTTAACTGCAATAGAAAACTAGAAAAGCTGCTAATGTTTATGGACACACAAAAATCAGGGTGCTGGGCTATTCATGAAAATTTCCCGAGTTAGGCAGGCTGGTCAGTCCTGTGAGATCATCTCAGAGAAGTGCCAAGCTGTTAGATCTAAATGAAAACAGTAACACTTCAACATTCAGATCCTGCAAACTGAGGTTTAACACAAAATCCTGGAGTTGTAGGAGAGGACCATGCAAAGTGAAGTGGATTGCAGGATCAAGAAAAGAGATAAGTGTCCTGCAATAAACAAACAGATGTAATTCTTAGATGCATCTGCACTATAGGCAACTTCTATCATGTCTGAGGGAAATGCTTCTTCTCTGTTGTCCTTGTCTCTCTTTGTTACTCATTGTCTTGTCTTAAAAACATTCCTCTTCCCTCTCAACGTTGCTCAGCCTATGCTGGTCTTCATATGAATAAACTGTATTACTGATAAGATTTTAGAGATGTAAATTCATGATGTAATCAAAGGATAGTGATTTCAAAAATTCTAATACATGTCAAAATAGCAAAAGTTGTCTTAAAACTATGTATTTAACAAAAAGCTTAATGAAATATTAAAATTCCATAATATTTTTCTACCTGGCTCTGTGTCAGACTAGTGATTTCTCTACATTAAATTCAGTTTTGGAATATTTATGCTAACACTGTGTTATCAGATTTTGCATGTATATTCTACCTTTTCAGATCAAGTTATATTCCCATATTACCTGGAATTGTGAATGACAAAGCTTCTTTCTCATAGAACATAAACTTCCTGAGCCCACATTCACTTACATTCACAGCTACTTTACCACTTTTTGTGTAGGGCTAATTTACATTATTTTAAGATAGATGATATTTTAGAACTGAAGACCATTTTTCATTATTAAAGTAATATTTAAATTGACACTAAGTATTATAACCCACTCTTCAGTTAACATTGTATAGTCTTTGTGTTCTAAGTCGAGTTTAGGTACTAAGCACGCCCCGTGAGGGGGAGAAAGATATAAATGCCAATAGACTCAATTTCTGTGGTCCAGCTGGGCATTCTGACCACATTCCATGATGAAATGCAGATGCTGATGGTTTCCTCTCCCTTCATCCTGACAGTGAATTCTATCATGAAAATCTAGAGCTATGGAGAAGGAAGCTCTGGTTCACCCCAGCTGGCCCCACAGCCCAGGCCCTGACCACAGCAGTTCTTCTCAGGCTGTCATAGAGCTGACAGCCTGGGGGAGCTCCATCTTTCACTTTGTTCTCCAAATTAATCTCTAAAAAAAGCAAAACCAAGATAAGTTTCCCTTTTTGCCAGCAGCAAATCTATTTGATAGATTCATTGGCAGGAGGAAGTCAAAAAGCCCTGCTACCATTATTTAAAAATGTACTCTAAAATATTCAAAGCTGTGTTGAACAGATGAAACCTCTTTGGAAACTGCATTGAAGAAATACTATTGCTCAAGAGCTCAGTCCATCAGACCACATAGCCATGCATACATTCAGTTCTTAGGCTTATGCTCCAATGCAATCCTGGATCAAGCCCTTTATTACTCATTTAGGACAAAATTTTAAAATATATGCCACCATGCATTGTTATATAATTCAGCTCTGTTTGAGAGGGCTAAGGCAAGAAAAGGTCATTGCTGGCAAAAAAAAAAAAGGCAACTAGAAAAGAACTGCTTTTGTATTATCTTGTCCTCTCCATTTTATATTTTAGACTGAAATATATTTGTTTCTAAGATACTTTCAAACATATTATTTTGGTCTCCTTTGATATAGGAAACCCATAGTGCAATCCGATGCAGCATTTCATATGGAATACATATGAAAATCACTTAATTGAGTCCTTGGTTTGGTTTTTTTTACTTTATTTAAAAAAAAATAGGGAAGAAAATAGGAAAAGAATAAAATGCTGATAGCCAAACCTGGTGGAAGCATATGGACAGTCATGTTGTATTTTCACTTATGGCAGAAACACAAGCAAACATGAACAAGGCAACATAAAAAATTAACTCATTCACTCAAAAAACTGAAATAATCTACTCTACTGTGATCAGTTGACAACATGGTTTTGTCTACTCATTTGTTGTGTCTTAATGCTTAGAAAAGTTTTCAAATGCCTCACTGTACTTCTGCTTAAGGTAACATATTTTACAAATCAACAAAAACCTTTCAGCAAGGAATATAACTTGCTCTATCTGCTCACATGAAACACCAAGAGTAATTTAAAGATAATTCATTTAGTCCTTGATCCTGGCTTACCAGTGGAATCATTACCATAAAGCATAAGAAAGAGAAGGAACTCCTGTGCAATTAGCTGTATGGGTACTTCTTGGAGTAGCAAACTGAACCCTGCAGATCAGAAATATCAGTAGAAACCTAAGTCAGAGCAATTTGATGAGTACTTTGTAGGTACCACAGTGTAAAGATATAAAATCATGTACCATAGGAGCCAGCAGAGGGTGCTTCCATTTTAGGGCTGGGATAGAAATGGGTCTCAGCCACAGGAGCAAAAAAAGCCTTTGCCTATCTTTTATTTGCTAAAATGTTTCTTCCTAATTCATATACCTTTCATTTCTTTGTGAAAACAGGGGTTTCAAACCTAAGGTGGTTGCAGAGTTAATCATATGCATATTTTAAAAACAACCACCTTTCCCAAATCTATGTGTATTGTGTCATAAGGTAAAGATTGCATAGTTTGCATGTAACTTTTTCGGGTTTTAGCAGAAACAATTTCCCTCATTTAAAGCAAGGTAAGCTTCACTGTGGCTATGTTTTCACTGCAGCAGCTCCCGCTCTGAGAAGCAATATGAAGTGTCACTGACATTCTTTAAACTGCTGTTTGCCTTTGAACAGTTTTTTCAGATTTCCTCAGGAATCCTCTATAATGAATATAATACTTTACTGTCTCTACATCACCACCAGATGACCGAGTATACTCACCAGCAAAAAATCCCCAGAGCGATAAGATTTCCAAAATAGCATATTGTCTAGTTCAAGGTGAGCTGCACAGATAAATACAATGACCTTAGACTTCCCAGTATGTGCCACTATTACCCCAGATTCCCTTCCCTAGGGAAGATCTATGTTTTTAATTAAAAAAAAGAAAAAAAATGCAGTCAAAGTTGAAATTTGTTAAAGCAGCTTTTATTTAGCAGCCTAAATGAAAATTTGCCTGGCAGTGCTGGCCCTGATAGCCTGAGTGCCAGCTCTGAGAGCCTCACATTGACAGGAATCACAGCCCTCAGAAGAGCAAACCACGAGTACTAGGTAGGGTTAGCGATCTGAGCCATGAAGCTAGCTTCAAGATTTTTCATTTCCCTTTATTTTTATGCTTGAAACCACGTCGAAATACTTGGAAGATTAAATTTCAATAAATATGTTGTGAGAAAACACACTCAGCAGCCCCATCGTTCTTTCACCCAGGAACATTTATCTTGAAAAGGTAGCACATTTTCTTGGACAGAAGCCATTCCTGGCAGCAGATCTCAGCACTCAGTAGGGAACCCATGTCTTTGAGTTCTGAACTAGCCCATACTGGAATTAAAACACAACACTAACAGTCAGAATCAGTTGTTCTTGGTGGGTAAATGTTTTATAACTGTGTGGGGATATAAGAGCAGAGCTTCGAGTTTAATTCCTTTTTTACAAAATGCTGTGATTAACTGCATGACTTCACTTATTGTTAAGGTAACAGATGGAAGTGCCACAGTGAAATATTTCCTTTTTATTTACAAACAATAGAAAGTCTTTCTGCTGATAGGAATTAAAACATTACAGGAGCATTTGTTCCACAAGCTTAAATTCTTTCATGCTACCACATGCATTTTTCATGGAAAGTCAACATCTTTAACATTTTTGCACTGTCTGAATTTATCATCCATAACTTTTTTCTGATTCCTGTTCAAATGAATTTGCTTAAAGAATTATGTACCTACGGTATAATGAGCTAATTAACTAAAGAACAAAAGGTGCCTTCTGTTATATATGAGACATAACTAGGTCTCAGACAGAGGCAACACATTCTTTATTTTTAAAGGCAATCTGTATTGCTGATTTTGATGTCAGACACCCTGTATCATTTTGTACAGTGACACAAAAGGACTGATAAAACATTAAAATGAAAATTGGCTTTAAAAAAACCCATGCGCCACATCTTACCACCAGTATTATGAATTTTGAGAGGTTTGTAAAAGATGTGCACTTTGATCAATTGCAGGGTTTCTAAGAAAAAAAATCACTTTTATGCTCTTTGACTGGCAATAGCACTGAGCAATGGACAAAACTGACTGAGACAGAAGCTGCATAAACAAAATAAGTCAGGGATTTTATTAAATATTAATTCTATTAATTCACAGCAAAAATCTTTGTTTATTATTGTATATTAAAAATATATTTTCTTTATTCTAAATCATTTCTCCACAGACACAGTACAACTTGTCAATGCCTGTAGAGATCTTTTAGCTTGCTAGAAACGCCTCAAGCACAAAGAGCAGTAAAATATTTTTAACACCGTAGACTTAGATCTCACCACATTTAACAAAATATATTAAAATAATGATTTACAATGTGATTAAAAGAGAATGGTAAAGAACACATTTATTTTAACCAGCAATAATCGTCATTGTACCATTGAAAGACATCAAAAGAATTAAAAACATTGTGCAATGAAACTTAGCAGATTCTGTGAGCTGCTGTAAGAGCACATTACCTGTGCCCAGTGTTCACAAATCCATACGTGAAGCAGAAGGATGCTGGAAGAAAACTTTTGCATACACACAAAAGAAAACTCTCTTATTCCAGGGTTCCCATAGGAATTACAACAATAATTGCACTGTGTGCATACAAGATGTGTGGATTGGAGTTGCAGACACAACAATGACCACTCTATCCATGGCTTTCTTGGTCCCTTATACTCCCTCTGTGTGAGGCACAGGGTTTGGGCTCCTCTTCAGTGCTATGGGTCAGCTCAGCCCAAAGAACTGTGATCAGCTGTACTGCAAAATCACAATAAGTCTTAGACTCTAACTGTTTCTTTCTCTTCTAGGTGTCTCCAGAAATCAATAAAAATGTAAGCTTTCTCCTTTAGGGACATTCATCTCTAGCCATGTATTTCTATTAAACCTAATCTCTATACTTGCAACATCAAACATCTAAACAGATCCCATGTATTCAATAGGATGCCATCCTCATGGGATAGACTTTCTGCTATCCTTAATAAAATCTCATATTTATGGTACCTCCTGCTTATGTTGTGACAGCAAAAGGCTTGAATGCCTCTTACATATAATTTCATAGTAATTCCCATTTTTAAAGTTGTCTTGCAAAAGAGATCCAAGCATCATGCACAGAGATATTTGATTTTCAGCTATGGGCATACACTATAAGGATTTTTAAAAAATGTAAGAAAGACAGCTATCCACCATTTTAAATTCTGATTTTACAGAAGCTAAAATGGTGATTAATACATACCATTAGAACTAGAGAAGAGTTTCCTATCATCATTAATAACTGCCTTCCTTCTCTGTGGACACTCATTCACTTGGGGCAATACGAGTACACACACAGAGAACCAGAAACTCCCTTCCCACTGTCATGTAAGTTTCACAAAAGTTCTTATCCAAAGGTCAGCTGCCAATCAGTATATACATACATACACACATGGGTCCTTGGTGGGAATAAATTCCAAGTTAGTTGGCTACAAGAGCATATACGTACTATTACTTGAGGTAAAGAATTTTTTATATGTTCTTTTGTCCTTCCTCGATGATAGGATGCTCATATATCCTGAGTGCCTGTGGGTTTCAACAATAAATAGTGGCACATAAATGACAGAGATAAATTTTAATTAGAATATCTAAAAAACATTAAAATGCCTCTGCATAGCAGTCACCAACCTCTATTACACCTTGACTGTCAGGTCTTCTTACAGGTCTTAAAATCAACTTAAGCAGTAAAGGAGGAGGCTTTGCAGGGTAATTTCAAAGTTATGAATCTGTCTTACTTGAAAATCACCAGCAACCTCTTCATCTTTATGAAATCATCTCTAGAAGGTTGTGTTTAGTTGAGACAACAATTATACAAACTTTGGCTGCTGCTCCTTGTCCCTACAGAAAAAACACAATATGGTAACTGCTTCATGGCCTTCACTTATTAAGCTGGAACTGTTTTGAATGGAGAAGCTGTACAATCTTCAGAAGAGTGGAAAGGCTAAGAGTGACAGCTATGAACATTCCAAAGGCTGAAGAAACAAGCAAAGTGCATCTACTTGGGATCTGAGGCCATTGTTTAGGACAATTTCCCTTAAAATTTTTGATTTTCTGTCTTAGGAAGTTACAAAATTATTGGTAATTTCACAAAGAATTTCTAATTAAAAATCAGAAGCTGCTTCCCCTTCTCAGTGAACCTACAATGTGGTAAAGGCTTTTTCTAGCAGTGTTATAGAGTACCCAGATTTTTCCAGGCAGATGTTTGAAAAAAAGCAAGAAGGTGGAGATTCAGTCCTCTTACAAAATCCGAGAGTACTGGTTTGGGAGCACTTGTAGAGACTAACATCTGCTCTTGGAACAGGAAAGGAGAAGGATTAAAAAAAAAAATTAGAAAAATTAATAGTATGTCAATGTCTTAGCTCTTATACCCTTATTACTCTCTCAATGGTTTCTGCAGGAGACCTTATAGTAATGAGGAGATATATATGCCCTTGTAAAAACTGAAAGTACAAGGACTACTGTTTGTGAGAGTGGACCCAGGCTGGAGAAGTTCATGGAGAGCTGTCTCCCATGGGAGGGACCCCATGGCCTTACAGGGGACGAACGCTTCTTCTGGAGCAGCAGAAGAAAACCTCAGATGATAAACTGACCAAACCCCTGTCTCCCTGCACTGTCAGTAGGAAGGAGGGAGGGGGCTGGGGGAAGAAAAGGTGTTTTTAAGGGCCTCTTTTACTTCCCATTGTCCTCCTCTTATTCTGTTAGTAGTAAAGCCACTTTGCAACTTCAAGTTGAACCTGTTTTGCCCTGGAGGTGTTTCCTCCGGGTCATTATCTCAACTCATGAACCCTTTGTTAATTTTTTTTTCTCTCCTATGCCCCGCTGTGGCAGGGCATGGTGAGCGAGCAACATCCATGGGTACCTAGTCTTAGGGCAGTGTCAAACCATGACATGGTTTCACTTGGTAAGCTTTCTATTCTTGCCCTAAAGAACACGTTTTCTGTGGAAACTTTTCTTGCTGCAAAATCAATCTTAAAAAAAACCAACAAAATAAACGTCAATACAATCTTACAGTTCAAGAGGCATAAATAACCCAATTAACAGTTTTCCAGCTGTACTGACATGTCATAAAGAAAGGTTGATGCTTCTCTCACTTGAGTGCATTAGGAACAGCTATACCACAGACATGGAACAGAAATATTCAATGAGAATAGAATCAGAATCAGAAACTTTATTAATATGGGTTAAAAAATCTGTCATTTTTTGCATTGCCACACACTTCTATTAAGGGCATATGAAAGCATACATTTTTACAAGCAAAACTATCTGTAAAGTTCTTCTTTCTTGAGTAAGATAAATAGCTGATAGCTTTTTATATTTATTACTGATTTTAGTATACAGATTTTTTGTTAAATTAACATAATATAAAATTACTTGAATCACACTATAACTTAATGAAAAATCTTTTTTATGCATGATGGTATTAAAAAGCATCTGATTATGTATTGGCAGTAGATTCATATACTTCAGCCACTGATATCATATTACTAATTTTAATAGTCAGCAATGATTCTAACCCATTTAATGAATTGCTTAGTAGTATATATAACAAAGTTTAATCCATGTTGCAACTGCTTGAAAAATAAACCCAACAGTACTATAATTTGATATGACAGTCAAGACTGCAAGTGTAAGATCATTAACACTTCACAGGTTATACCCTGAAGTAAATCTTACAAGAAGTTCACATAAATAAGGACAGATTTACACAATTATGTAGTTATGAATATCGCTGCATTTCTAACCATAAGTGAATTCTTCTCAATTTGCTGTTCATTTGACTTTGATATGCATAAAAACCGCAATCCAACAAAAAACAAGTCAACCCATTTTTCCTTTTTTCTTATTTGGTTTCAGGACATTTATATATCAGGTAGAGGTATATGAACCCAGACAGTTTCATCTTAGAGAATTTTTGCTTGTGAAAGAATTCAGAAAAGTTTCGTTTGTTCCACTTAGGTTTGCATTTTTGCCTGTTGTTTGAGTGGAATGCTACAAAAGACTTACATGGAGTTAAAGAAAAGTAAAATTTGGCAAATATAAGACCCTCTCTGGAAAAAAAAAATGAAAAGAAAAAGAAGAAACTGCTGAGAATAATCATTAAAAAATTTAGATAACCCCTATGGTGGTAACATCAATATTTTGGAAAGTTTTTTTAAATAAAAAATGCAAAGACAAGGGAACTCTCTACTTTGTCAATGAGCTTTTCATTGATATTTGAAACTGAACAACTCAAAAATGTTACACTAGCACACCATACTGATCTTGTAATTTACATTATCTTGTAAAATTCCTCACTTCTGTGGAGCCACTGATGACATTGTTTGGTTTTTTTATCTGATAGGGAGAGAAGGGAATTGGAAAGGTATTATTTCAGGATATTATAAATAACTCTACATTAAACACATAGCTTTGAAAGATGGAGGGGGTGGAGGTTAAATTTGCAGTGATACTGACTTTGTCAGACTTTTGAGAACTAGTAGATTTCTTCATATTTTTTTTCGAAATACACACATACACACACAAATAGTATTTTATGCAACTGTTTAATATTTATGGTTATCACCATTCTGAACTATTTGACCTCACCACTTTTTAACACAGCTCTTTCTTATGAAATATAAGAGGAACCAATTGCTTAGAACCGTTATACGTGAAACTGTGAGAGACTGTATTTTTCTTAGTCAGAATTGAAAGTTATTTATTTTTTACACTCTGCTTTCAGAGAGCTCACATTTAGAGCAGTTTGGTACAGTACACAAAACTATTTCATTATTGATTTCAACATTTTGGAGCCTTTTGTTTTCCAGACAAACTTCATGTTACTTCACTACACAATATACTGAAGGCTAGTAATTATTAGGACATGTGGTAGGCGTTTATCACCACTAACATCACACAACCCACTCTATGATCAAGATAAAATAGGGCAAGTGGTTCAATTAAAGGCACATTCTTTGGTGCATAACAATAGAAGGCTTGTGACATGGCAAGATTAAGAAAAGACTCAAACATCTTTAAAACTACTCATTACCACCAGTTAAAACGTGCATGTCTGACCTTTATGGTAATCAGTAATACTCGATTTGCACACTATAGAACTAAATAAGCTTTATTTTAGACACACAGAGTTACTTGTGGTGGCCTGCAGTTAACTTAGCTGATCTCAGAGCTTACGCTTGCAATGAATCAATGGCCATAATGATAGGCCATCATCTTTATCAACCCATTTATGATGACAGGAAGAAAACAGGACTGTAGATTTTCCTGACAAGTGGAGTAGTATTTAAATGTTGACTGCTACATACATCAGATTAACAAGGTTGCAAAGTTACTGAGAATCCCATTCCCCGAGGTACAGATTCACCCTGTGGTGCTATTATACCATAAGGTATATCAAAGATAATTGCTTAGTTTATTATCCTGTTGTCTTTTATGTCAGCCCTTAATTGTGAATTCAGAAGACTCTTGATCTCCCTGTTCCTTATGGACCTGTTATTAACCCCAATCATTTTCATTAGGATTTATTACTATTTTTATTATTAAAGTGCAAAATTTTTTAAAATAATGTTTCCAAATAGCCCACAACTCCTTCGTATTGCTTCAGTAAAAGAGAAATTGATGAGCTATTCAGTCAGCATTGTGAATACAGGTCTGTCAAGCTCTTTTCCTTCCTCTGAAAAAATTTTGCATAACAAAGTTCAGATTTTTTTACTCAGTTACTTCAATATTCAGTTAAATAGCTTGTAAACATACAAAGATTTCTGTGGTAAAATGAGATTATTATAGTTCTTTATGACTTTATAGAATTATCCCAACAGGAAAGTGGAAAGGTGGCAATGTCACTGCTGCTATCTTTCCCCACGGTCCTGAAGTATGGTGGTCAAGCTTTCATTCTTCTTGTGCTGCACTTCCAGAGAGCAATTTAAGCACATTCCCATAAAATACCACAGGAAACCTACAGAACCTAGAAACAGTTAAAAAACTATGGCCTGGCTAGTACAGATAAGTAGTCATTCATAATTCCTCCTAATGTATACAATATTAATCTGTATGTACCTAGAAAATCTGACTACTTCCTATACTTCAAAGTCATTGCCTTTGCTACGAGGCCTAGAAAGTGCTTCAGGATTCATTATGACATGTGGAATATATAAGCAATAAGGCATGACAGGGAGTGTGGTTATCATAAGATAATCACACCCCTGGGTCATTACAAAGCATGAGGTGCAGCCGAGCACCTCTCATTCCCCCTGGGGTGTGATTATATCATGATAAGCACACTTCATGCAGTTACCTTATTGCTTTTATAAAAAGTCTTTGTTGGGAAGAAAAACTGTATTTTTTACTTAAAGATGATAAAGTTGGCAGTTTACAGTCTTGAGCAGTACTTTCTGCTAAGCTCAATGGTTTATATGTATTCATCTACTCCTTTTTAATGTGCATCTGCCAAAGCTGATCCGAACTCATCAATCAAAGGGAGTTTTCATAATTCAGTATGTGTTCGACTGATCCAGCTGGAAAAGAACTGCATGTCCCAGACAATCTTGACAATCTCAGTCATTGACTGTTCACTGGACACCTATTTCTTTTCTCAGAAATAAAAAAAAAAAAAAAACCAAAAAACTAAAAGACAACAAAGTTGCTTAACTAACAGTTAAAAGATGATGTAAACACATACATTACAAGTAAGAGAGTTCAGCAACTGGAATACTTGAATCTGTAAAAGAAGAAAAAGTTTCTAACTTGTTTTTGCCCCTGGTAGATGTTATCCCACAAATTAAGGGTGACAACTTAATTTAGGGTCCTAGATAAACTACAAAATCCCACTGCTGTCATTCAGATTGTAGCCTAAGGGGTCTAATGTGATCTTTTGGATTTACAAACACCTGCCTTGGATTATGCCATATGTCTTCTGAGTGGCTCCAGGGGTGTATGCTCTGTCCAGTACTCAGCTCATTTTGTGGTTTAAGAATGCATAACTGAACACAGAAATATGAAGGTTTGCATCCATTTACAATTTATCAAGTGTGATGGCCATGTTCTGATTTTGGAGGCATTCAGTGGTCTGGAAAGGGGCGTATGTATGGGCTGAATTTGGCCCTGGGCCATTTATGAATATAGGTAACGCTTTTCACCTAACATGAGCAAGTCACAGATTCAACTGTTTAATTTAAATAGGTCATTATCACCACATCTTCCAGATTTAAGAGGCAGGGCTAAGAATACTGTCAGTATCCTGGATGAAAAAGAAAAATTCCACTAGCCTTCTATCTTCCAGTATTTGGTTTGACACAGTGCTCCGACTACATTAAGATGCATTAAAATTTTGCTTCTTTGAACAACTGTTTGAACTCTATCATTTTGCCTTTACATTTTAATTTTAATTTTAATAATACATATAATGGTACAATATTTTCATATATTTTTTCCTCTGCAATGTTGCTAGTTTGTCTTTCAATTAGAAATTTGTTTCTTAATGCAGAATGGTATGTTAAAAGTATTATATATTAAAATATTTTATGCAAATATATGTATATACCTATATTACATTAAGGTTATTCCCAAAAAAGGGAAATTAAATCAAAAACATGTACTTCTGATCCATTTCCTTAGAGGTCTATAGACTTATAACAAAGAAAGGATCTAGTCTTTCAAAAAACAATGATACTACTTACAAGTTAATTTAAAAGACATAACAGAAAGCAGATAAAAATAACAAGTATGGATGCAACAATATAAGGTAGTAATTTTTGGCCTGTTTTGCAATTTTTTCAGATTACACTTTTTATATATATATATATATATATATGACACTTTTTATATAATAAATTTGAAGTGATTTCACAAATCACTTCGGAAGCAGGATGGGTTAAAAGTGAGAATTGTGGCTACTCACTTCATTACAATTAAATGCAAAGGGTAAGATGTTGAAAGAATAAAGAAGAAGTAAACTTTAGCTGCTTTGTACTTACAGCTGTTCTTTTAGAAATTGCAGCTACTAAAACTAGTCTGATGGTTCCTAAAACCATTCCTAGCATTTTCTAACACTAGAGGTACTAGCATATAGATAATGACCTCTGTTAATACATCCGTGTCCAGAAAAGAAAATTTTGCTTTCAAACTCTTATTCCACATCTTAGATTAATTCTTCATTAATTAAATGGGAACCTGAGTGTGCAAGGGATACCAACCTGAATCAGACTAATTTGGAGCAATGCTGTTTACGAGTTTCCAGTGTATTTCCAAAGGTTATAGAAAAGGTTACGTGTGCAGAATCAATCTTAATTGTGCTAATGTCTCATTTGAGTTTTACTTACGGATTATAAGTATTTTAATATAGAACTATTGTGTATGGTATAAAGTATCTTGGTTCCACAGTTCAGTAAATTATTCATAACAGTATCATGAAGCTTGTGTTGATGAATTACAGGATAGAAAGGATGGAATGAAGAAGGAAAATCAGGAGGTGGGAATTTTGGAAGAAACATGGTTTGTATTAATGAAGTACTACATAAAATAAATGCAGTACCAGTGAAATTTATTTATTAGTGCACTTCTACATATTCAATTTGTTCAAGTCCTTATCTGCAACAAGGACCTTCCATAGAGGGATGAAAATACTGGTATTACACAACATAAGCAAGTAGCTCTCAATGGATAGGTGACTACCATCTTGGGAGAACTGGCTCTTCAAATACATTTGCCCAAAAGATTTTTCAGTACTCTTTGCATAAAAGCATCAGTGGGTATTAGCATATTTAAAATCTGTTCATTCTGTGGACTGGTAACCATGGCTACACTTGCCCAGATTTTCCCTCTTCCTCTGCACTTGGAGCCCAGAACAGCTGGGGGTAGGTAGGCTTGGAAGTGGCTAGTAATGGCTAGCCAGGGCAGCCTTACTCCAAGCAGCCCAGAGGAGTCTTGTCAACTAGAAAGGATTTAGCAGGAGCACAGGAAATATCTTACTAGAGAATAGTTTGCCAAAAATTCCCTTCATTTATTGTAGCAACTGCTACCCTGGCACTTGTCAACACTAGATGCCTTCTCGGAAAGTGGGACAAGAAACTCCACTCTAGTCAGAAAGCAGACCACCTGTCCTCAGGAAAACAGCCTCTATATTCCTAATGGCTAAAGTTTGGTACAAAATCTGAAGAATTTATGTTCTTTCCAAGACTGGATTCTTTTCTGATGAGTGAGGTTCTGTGTTCCAGGAGTTTTTTGGTTCTTTCAGGATTATCTGGATACATTTGTTAATTTGATAAATTTCCACCCTCTACTGGATTTCTGTCAAACTTGTGACCTCCCGACATCAGTTTCTTGGCTTAATCTGTATGTGAAAATTTATTTCTATTTACAAGATCTGGATTCACTGCCGCTCAATTTTGGCCATCCTGCTTTGCAAGGCAAGAACAGACCATTACCATCTCTTTTTCTTTTATCTGATTCTAAATTGTTCTTTGTTATTCTCTTCTCTACAGCAAAAAGCCACTAAATTCCCATTGCTCAATTTTAAGATGCACTCTTGTTCCTCGGTGCTTTCCCCCCCCATCTCTCCAAGGGCAACAATGACCCTGCACAGTATCTTGTATGAAATCATGCCTTAATTTCGTATCTTGACACTAAAAAGTTTTAAACACTTCCTCCATCTTGTTAATATATGAATATTTAATTCCCTTCTTAACAACAATCATACACTGAGCAGATAAGTTCCTTGAACTGCCCATAGAGTTTTCAAGGTTTCTGAAATTATACTATTTTTTTAGTTTATTTTGTCGTGGTGTTTCCTATTACCTACTTTAAATAGGTCCTCTTGAAATTCCTCACAAGCTTTACTAATGTTCTGCAAAGTTTGATTACTTGCTTTACTCTACCCCTGAGGCAATCAAATCCTGATTCTATAGGAATCTTCTGTTCATTTATAATATATTTTCAAATGTAATTTATTAATAACTATATTACATAATACAGGACCACAGATTAATCCATGAACCATTGTTGGCTTTTCTTATGGAAAAATAAAAGTGTCTTCCTTAAGTCTTGAAGGTCTTTTTTCCTAAAATAATTCTTGTCCATTATCCAACAACTACTTAGAGACTATAATAGTCAACCTCAAGGAAGGATTGTGAAAGCCTTTTTAATTACAGAATTTGGAATATAAAATTTTGTTCTCCTTTTAAAAAAATCTATGAGTTTTGCTTTGTAAAGCTTGCCCTACTAGAACCTGCTTACTATCCGCCAGTGACTTTGCTACTCCTTTCTACATTATAACAACCAATTAGGTTCACAAAACTTTTGCTGGCCTTTAATTATTTTTCTAAACACAAATATGACTTTTGATACATTTCAAATTTTAGTCCCATAATTGCTTCCTAACAAGAAAAGAAGACAATATAAGTGCTAGCCATTTGGCCTGTTTAATAACTCCTTCCAGGTATTAAAACTCTTTCCAGCTTTAAAAGATTCCTCCAGGTACAGGACATAGCATTTACACATATGACAACTTCAGGTCTTCAGGTGTTGCACTTTTTTTAAGTAGAGAAAACAGGTTCCATATGTGGAACAAAGGTAGTTGGAATAAAATGGCTAGAATGAGTAAATACTTACCTAGTAAGCAAAAACAAAATTCATGAAAAATTAAACAAACAAATAATAAACATATAACTAAATTCAGGTTACTGGTTCAAATTAAAAATACATGGCTAGGCCCCACTGTTGCCCACTTGCTCCCAGGAATAGAGTCCAGAGTCATTCTGCCTCACCAGCAATGTATCTGAGAACAAAATATTTTTTTCTTCTCTCAGACAGTGTTGCTGACATATAAAATATATTCAGATTAGAGCAGAATTGTAATTAGGATAAATATTTGATGTCCAAAGTGCTATCATGGTAATATAGGTGGGGAAGACAGATATTTGTACGTAGCTAGTGTATTGTTGCAGTCTTACACATCTGCTGTGTTTTTAAAGATTAAAGAAATAAGAGAGATGGACAGAAGCAGGTAATATCAAAACAGATTCACTTGAGCTGAGTTGTAAGAGAGTCTTTCAGAAAATGGAAGCAGCAAACCAAATATTTACACCTCGGTAACAATACAGTGTTGCAATCTATTGGTAATGATGGAATTAGGCTCAGTAGAAAAAAATTCCTGCTTTTTACTGAGATCTCATCTATTTGGAACATCTGGGCTTATTACAGGGAATGATGTAGAAAACATCAAAAGGCCAGATAGGCTCCTGTAATGCTAGGGCTAATTTGATGTATCTTGCTTCAGTTTCAAAACTGAGCACTGCTACTCTACCTTGACTGGATCAGTCCGGCATTCCCTATATACTCAAATTTGCCCCTTAAATTAATAACAGCTTCAACTAAGTGTGAAGCAAAGATTTAGTAAACAAATAAAGGTTATTTTTTTCGTGAATATAGATATATTATCAAAAAGAGAGACCTGTGCTTAATGATGTCCATAATTATAAAATCTTAATGATTATATGTAACAAAATTACATAAGTGTTATTAGTGGTAATTTTAAAGGCAAAAACCTGCAAAATAAAAGGGTATCAATTTCTCTTTTTACAGGGATTTACAGTACTCATCAACTTGTATAGTTCACATTAGCATCCAGTGACATTGCTTTGTCTGTATATATTTCTAGCTGTCAACAGAATGTCCTGAGGCAATCGCATCCTGATTCTATAGCTATCTTCTATTCTTTTATAATACACAAGGGTCTAATTTTCCATCGGCAAAGCATGAAATCATGTAAGAATGCCACATAACCAGCATGTGCAAACAAGTAGCACTTTTTCTACACATAAAAATGCTTCATAAAATAACAAATAAATTAAATCTTCTTGTTCAAGTAAAGTGCTTGAAATACCTAGACCCTTTTTAGAAATTAGAGTACTCTGTGCATAATTTGCCATGCCACACTGTTTCTTTAAACATGTGGACCACCTTGCAGCATTGTTTTCTGTGGTAAAAATCATTTCACTCAGGCTGATGGAGAAGCTTTCTTTTTCCTGGATAAATAATACAGTTGCAAATATCAGGCATATTAATTAAACGAATATAAATAATAATCAGCTAGGAAGTTAACAAAATAAGTGCATTTCTATTTGATGATGCCATCTTATTTTTCCAACTGTAGCAACCTTGCCCTATACCTTTGGAGGTTTCTACAAAGTGCTTTTAACAGAATTCACGGGAGCAAAATGAGTACAGTGACTCTGTCATTTGCTACTTGCAGCATATTTCTGTGGAGTTGCCAGAGGAACCACTAAAGCTCAGCAGTTAAGTGATTTTGAAATGTACCAGAACATATGTGCATATGTGGTAAGCAGACTCCAGCTCCCTGTCTGGAACTTATGCCTCGTTCTGCAGCACCATCTGCCAACAGCAATGACCTCTGTATCAGCTTGCATTGGCAATATACTCAAATCACATTCAAGACATATGTCTTTCTTCTTAGGAGGACCATGTAAGCAAAGCTCAGTTCAGCCTCCATGTATTGACTACAACTGCCAAAATCATCTTTTTCTTCTTCTTTGCCTCATATTTCTACAACTTCAGGGGATTTTTAACACCCTTTTCTACATAATGTACAGTTTATTTAGCACATGGCTTTCAGATGTCTGGCTGCAAAGTAATTTATTGTAATTTAAGTCAAACATGTTTTGAATAAAGCAGCAAGTGTTTTTAATCTCTACTTCATCTAGCACAATGGAAGCTTTCAGAAAAAAAATGGATTTTCCAGGAGGAAGGGAACCACATAGTCTCTGCTCATGAAAAGAACTGACCTAGAATTTGTATGCAAAACTTTCAATAAATTTGCCTTTGTCAACTCCTCACTATTATAGCAATACCTTTGAGAAATGAGCCTGCACGTGGTAAAGTCAGACAATATGCACCTGTTTTTCCAACACACTCTTCGTTTATGGAAATATTTCCTAAACTTTACAAAACAAAACAGGATTGATTTTATTTGCCTCTTAAGTACAGGGGATGGGAACAAGGATACTGGTTGCCAAAGCGTAATGGACGTGACTGAAGATGACTCACTGCAAGCAGACAGCACTAAGCTTGCAGGGAAAGTCGTGACCCCCCTCCACAGCTGGGCAGCCCTGCCCACACTGGAACTAATGAGCTTGTGGGGCTGCTGGCCCACACAGGTGCAAGGATTAGCTCTGAAATCAATCCTACAGAGCAGGAGTACAGAGAGTTGGCATCACCACAACCAAGACTATGTGCTCATTAATCAGGGACAGTTTTCAGCAAGTTTTTGTTGTTGCTGGTCCACAGAGGCCGAGAAAAAAAAGACCATCTGCAACATATGAAAATCTACCCCTTCAATGTTCCTCTCATTAAAAATGGAATTAAAGGAAATAATTATGTAGCACACAAATACCCTTCAGGAAAGAGAACTCGCCCCATAAAACTGAATTAAACTTGGGTTTGAGTATATTCACTTCAGCACTAGATCTTTTCTAGGCTATATATGTGACTTTGTAGTCTATAGTGAAGGAGCATCTGTGTAAGCAGAAGCTGGGCAAATGGTGAAGCTAGGCTGTGTCCCATACATGTGCTGTTGCTGTGAATCAAGACAGTCCCCACTCAGCTCAGCTGTGCCTCCAGAACTGAGGCAGAGGGATGCCTCTGTTTTTACAGTCATGCTGTCTGCATTGTAAAAAAAGCCACAGTAGTATCTCCCTTTTTCCCACTAGTACTACAGGAGCCAAAAATTGGAAGGCTGAAATGTTCAGCCACTCTGTCTGTGGATTACCTACCTGAGATACAGATAAATCCTCCAAGTGTGGTAAGCCATGGTGTCTTCTCCAAGCAAGCTTTAACTTTCCTGCAAGTTATACTCCTATTCTCAGCAACAACAGCAAGTGTAAACTTCCTTCACCCAGATCAACGGCAAGAAAATGAGAAAATTTTGTGGTAGTTTTAAATTGGAAAAAACAGTCAAAGACAATATCATCACCTATGCAATCCTGCCTCTACTACTTTTTTATGGTTTAGCAGCTGTTGAATTATTTTATGTCAGTATTTAGACTGTGTTGACAGGCACGCATATTCAGAATATGCTCCTTTCCAGGAGCAATGTTTTCATTTCTCTATTATCTATCTATCTACCTATCTTCCTATCTATCTATCTATCTATCTATCTATCTATCTATCTCTCATCTATCTACTTTCCTGCCTATCTACCTATATACCTATCTATCCCATTCTGCAACTAAATAAATCATAATAACATAGAATTTTTAGGGTTGGAAAAGACCTATAAGATCTCCAAGTTCAACTGTTAACCTGAAACTTCAATCTTCACCACTAAACCGTGTCCTTAAGGGCCACATCTAGATGCTTTTTGAAAACTTCCAGGAATGGTGATTCCACCACTCCCCTGAGGAGCTTATGCCTGGCCACCCTTTCAGTGAAGAAAATTGTGATCTTAAATGCACATAATCAGATTTTACGTTTCTCATTTAACATACAACGCAGATGATGACTCAACTGCATGCAGATTTTCTGATTTACACCACTACTTGTGCTCTAATGATGTCAAAGGACCAGTTGAGCTTTAAGGCAATAGGCCAAACTGACTTACTTCACATAATCTGTAGCCCATATGTTACACTAAAATTCTCCATATTCTAAACTTTAGTATAAAATCTTTCCCATGAAAAGAAAAACATTATTTCTTTCTTTATATAGTTGTGAAGTAAACCTGCAATTCCTAACAGACTGTAAATGGATGCAATGCCTAAGGCTTGAAACAGATGGAAAACTGGGCTTGGGAAAGTGACAACACGACTTCTCTTACTAAGCTGCCCCAATGTTGATATTAAAACCTAATTATGTCTCTTTAAAACTTAACACTATGTGTATAGGTGAACATTCAAATACACAAGGAAGAAAGTGGGAATTAAGCCCTCTTAAGTCATAGTGGGAAGCAGAAGAGATACAAGACTGGAAAAAGAAAAAAAATATTGTGGAAATACTGGTGTTTATGTAATGCATGATGAGGAAATAAGAAATGAATTATGCATTTTAAAAAGTTAAAAGAATGACAGGATTAGTAAATAGTAGAATGAGGACAAATGTCCGTAAATTTACATCTCAAAATAAGAAACTTAAAATAGTTTTGATAAGCACATTGGTTTAAAACATCTGATTTTAATTGTAGCTTCTTTTAAGAACATTAACTGAATCTAACCTATTTTTTAAAAAATGGTGTTGGTTGAAATTGGCTATTTCTGTCATACTTTCAATAAACAGGCATCTGAAACAGGAGGATGTATATGTCCACCCAAAAGCAAAGATAATTTCAGCTATACCTGCAGAAGGAGCACACAATTTGGCAAGGGTGGATTTGTGGAATGACACCACCGATATGTGGAATCAACATCAAATTCTATGTGGTTTGGAGCTTTTATTCTGGCTTGCTGTAAAGGGGTCCCAGAGCCTGGATGCCTATTATCAGGTGAACAGGAGAACATCTGTTCCAGCATTGTTTATCTCAAAAGAATAGAGAGCTGTGATCCCTGAGATACAAAGTGAACGAAAGCTCAGTAAAAGAGGGTTGTAAGGAAATTTGCTCTTGAACTCAACTGAAACATGAAAGTAGGTGTGTCTTTGATTTGGTTGTGTAATACTGTGCATACCTGTACCAAAAGCTGAGTGGAAAGTAAGGGTTGTTGCATGGGCTGTGTACTTCCCTGTTGTACTGCTATCAGTCAGCTCATCCCATCTGTTCTTTCCTGGCTGGGAAACTACTGGAAGAATCTTAACAAGGGAGCCTAACCCTTTGGCTCACCCAGATCTTCCTGGGGCAAAACTAGAGGGTGAAACTGAATGCAGAGGTTTCCTGCCTTGCTGCAACATGACTGGACATAGCCATGCATCCCTGAAATACTAAGGCACATGATTATTCTGTGCATGCCCTCTTTGTTCATTGAACATACAATTTACCCCTGCTTTGGCATCTTCTTTCACTCTTTTCCTGCACTGTCATCTCCTGACACATAACTACACCTATGACAGTCTTTGCTCTTCCACAGGAGACACCTGGGAGCAGAAATCTAGGGTTGATGGACCTTCTCCCACCTCTTTTCTTCTGACAACTTTCTCTCTGTCTTTTTCTTTGGCTGCTGGAGGCACTGGCCTGGCAGCAAGTGAGAATAGTGAGTGGCAAGGGAAGGAATTGAGGCTTTCCACTAGCTTAGTACTAAAAGTGGTCCCCAGCAGGTAGGAGAAACCATGGTAAAACTTTATTAGATCCAAGTCTCCATATGTTTCTGTATCTGCATTTCAGATAGATACAGCTTGGAAGCAGAGGGGTAAAGAATGAGGAGCAACTGTATAAATAAACACAGTGCAAAATGCTTGACAGGAGTTGGACTGTCTGGTTTAGCTGCCTCTCAGAAGAGCTCCTCAGTAAAGGCATATTATTTGCTCACCTGAAGACAGCACATAGGCTACAAGAAAGGGAGAGGGAGTACAATTAGATTCCCAGAAGTGCTGAAAGATTATAGACTCATTTCTTCATCTCAGTACAACATGCTCCCATCTCATCCTTTCCAGAGGCCCCACCATGCACAGCTTGTGGTTTTGTGGGAGGAGAATTAACCTCTTCTTCTCTACATTTACTCAGAGTCTTGTCTACTTAAACCACTCACACAAAAAATTCTCTGTGCAGGCAGATTTTAAGAATTACTTAATTTCAGAGTTAGATCTGGTCAGAAAGCAGATTGCATGTCCCAGGAAAATGATGCCTCTTAAGATATGCAAACAATTTTTAAAAACCCCAAAAAACCAAATGAAAATTAAGGCAGAAAAAAAAGAGCTTTCAAAATTCTATCTAAGTATCACTACAAGGAATATGCTGTAATATTTTGAAGTAATTTGAAATATATTTTTTAAACTTGTATCTATTTCTGCAGAAAACCAAATTAAATTTGAAAACAAAACTCCTTGTAAGTAAATAATTGCTTAGTTGACAAAGAGAAAAAGGTAGCTCCTCCACTTCAAAAACTTTTCCTTATTGTCCCTGTCAGCCTGTATTCTTATAAGAAAATTATCTAAAATTTGTTATGACATGAAAGCATTTGTCTGTCTGTCTACAGGTCTGTCTGTCTATGTCTATACACTATGTTTTTATTTGCCCCACAACCTTTCTCAACATTTATTTCCCTAATAAAAATAAATATGAACTGAAATCGAAACTGATTAGTTACCACTAGTTTTGGGATAATCTTAAAAGGTTTCATTCAACTTCAGGAATTATCAAGTCTCTTGAATATAACAGTAGCTGAGGACAGTTCACCATTTCAAGCTGTTCAGGATTTTATATCACAAAGCATATCACAATATATTTATAAACCGACAGTGATGGGTTTCACTTGCTCTGAGTAATAATGTAATCAAGAGTGCTTGCTACTAAAGCCTAAGGAGAGCCTTTTTCCTAAAACCATCTCATTTTCAAGCTGCCTTAATGATTCTTTTATATTTGATTTTTATTATTATTATTCCTGAGACAATCTGAAATTTGATCAATACCATTGCCTTTTTTAGGATATATATCAAGAAATAGTGCCACACCACCTCCAAACAGATTTATTAAATGCGGTGCTAAGCTGACAAGACACCAACAATATAAGCAGATGTTCCTTTCTCATCAGGCCTGCCCCATTCAAACCATTCATCCAGAGCCACAGTAGCACCAGTTTTTAAGACAGAACGTTTTAAAGATATATTATGCACTTTTCCTCAGAAAGGGCTAAAACCTCGTTGCATGATTTTTTATTATATGCAAATGATCAGTATCTGATTAGGTCCTGAGGCAGCTTCACCTAGGTGTTCATGGGAATAGTAATGGGAGATGGGGAAGAATATTTCATAACTGAAGTATATTTTCCCTTGGGGGACACCACCATTTGATTTTGACATTTATTTGTCCTGTGCTGTTAAGGACAAAACTACAATTACACTTTTTTTGTCTACTGTGCAGTGGGCACAGTGTCAAAAAAATTAAATCAAAGGTAGTGTGTTCTCACAAAAAAAAAAAAAA
>VXAX01004650.1:507058-589156 GCA_013399835.1 Leptocoma aspasia
AAAAAAAAATTAAAACCAAATTTAAAAATAATATTGAGTTAAGTCACACTACATTAGAACAGCTTAAGAGATTGAAAATACATATCATAAATATATTTTACAAAATACCAGTAAGCATAAAATTAATATATAGCCCTGCACTAGATTTTTCTTAGTTTATTGCTAATTTTATTAATATTCACATATTCAACATTTAACTTTATTAATATTTTTCATTGACAGCTTTAAAAACAAGATGGATAAAAATAAATAGGTTGCTTGAATTAATTTCTATTTTAATTGCTACAATCTTCATGTTTGGAGAAAGTTGATGTAAATTAATTGAATACAAGATTAAATGAATGATACACATGATGACTCTTGCATCTTGCATTTCAACTGTATACAAATCTATTTTTAGTATGCACATTTTCATGCAACAAATAGCTTTTCTTTCTTTATTTCCACTGGCAAAATTCACACAAACTGCAAAGAAATTTGTGCACATTTTATATAGAGCATGCCTGGAATTTAGGAATATTAGAAACAATTTGAAAGTTACCACTGCATGTTTTACTTCAAGGGTTTTGAAACTCATTGCACATAATTTCCACAAACAGACCTAATGTTTCCAGAATAATTCTAGAATAAAACTGTTAGACAGCTAGGCAGAAAGTCACACTTCATCCTCAAATTAGTAATATGTTCTTATCTGCAAATGTCATCCAAATCTCAGTCCAAACTAGAACAGTCAAACATGTCATAATTTCTTTCTTCCCACTGAATTTAAACACAGTTGAACATGAAGAGTTCCTAACACGTCTCTTGTACATGAAACTAACATGTCTTATATCTTATTCAACTCCATTAGTTGAAGCAAATAACAACAAACAGGAAAAATAGATACCTCTTGGTAAAAATATGAAAAATAGCACATTAAGCAAAATTTAAGAAAATTTAAACCAGCATTTGGGGCAGAGATAGGTTGAACTACAATCTCAACAAGTCTGCAAAAAGCAGACATGGTCACTTTGATCTGAATGCAAGTAATATCTGATAGGAAAATAGGATGAGATGAAAACAAATACAATA
Organism: Leptocoma aspasia; assembly: GCA_013399835.1. Taxonomy (NCBI): domain Eukaryota; kingdom Metazoa; phylum Chordata; class Aves; order Passeriformes; family Nectariniidae; genus Leptocoma; species Leptocoma aspasia. The sequence continues at coordinate 508,130 of VXAX01004650.1, forward strand.
CATAAAAACTGGGAAGATTTTTTTTTCCATTTCATTTAATTTGATTTTGAATCTTTCATCCATTGCTGATTTAAACAGTGGTGTTTGATCAGTAGATCGGAGTGATGACTTCTCTACTAGAAAATTTGCTTTCCTCCTGCATTGGGCTTAGTTCAAATAGCAGTTGCAGACTATCACTAAATCCTGCTAAAGAAATAATATTATTTGTATGCTTGCATTGCTCACTTGCATTGCAGACACATATTTTAAGCAGGTCACCAAAAAGAAAACAATTTATTGGTATGCAAGAATCTACCTAAGATCTGGAATATGTGGTTTTTATGAATTGCATATACAAGAGACATTACATTCCAGTCATTTAAAGTGGATGCTCTCTATTTCTAGAAAGGATTTGTAATAACAACAGTCGTAGAAGTTCTCTATGCCAGTTGTGTCTTTAGTCCAGAAGGAGGCCACCCCTTGAGAGCTGGAAGGCCAGGTGATCTTTATATCCACTTACTTAGCCTCTGACACTGACTCTGATGACATTGTTAATAGGAACACTAACAGATTCTATGGAAAAGTGGTTTTTTGCAAAAGTTTTATCAGTGAAGTTCCTTCCTATATTTTGGTTGGATGCATGTTTAAATGGTTTGGTAATAAATAAGAAATTTTTGAAAGGGCATAAAAAATTCTTCTGATTAATATTAGCCGTAGTTTTGTTCTCAACAGTGCAATAGTGTGGAAAGTTTCCTTACCTGGATAGCTCTCAGTATGGCATGACATCCTATGTGATAGATTGAAGTACAATCAGCTTCAGTTCTGGAATTGTGGAGAGGGAATATTGCTTGTTATACACATTTGCTTCTTTAAAATTTTGATACTGAAAGAAAGTATTATTATAATATATAATTTTTTCCATAACAGTCCATGCTTTCTACTGAATATCCTGAAAACCTGAAATCTACATAGATATGATTTCATACTGCAAATTTTAATAAAATCCCCACACATCTTTGCTCTTTAAAATGCAGTGGTTTATAATAGTATATTATTACGTTTAGGATTTTAATACCAATGCTTCAGTGTAATAAAACTTCTAGTGATTTCCTGGCATGTCTTTTTCAGACTTAAGTTCCTCATTTACATATCTGATGTCCCCCAAGAGACAGACAAGCTTCAAGTTAATTATCCATGTAGCTGTAAGAACTCCTGTTTCCTTGGTAAGAACTCTCTAAAAGAAAACTAACAGTTATTAAATATTACTTCGAGTTTTAAAAAGTAATCAAATTGCATTTAAAGAGACACTAAAGAGATACTTAAATTTAATACTCTTTGCAGGCTAAATAATATATAAACCGTGTACAGCTTTCATGCAATTCACAAATAAAACAACGGCTGAAAACTAGCAATAATCCCAAGCTTCAAGCACTGCAGATACTTGGAAGCAAAAGGGCTCTTCAGCAGACTCACTGTTCCATAACAGTCATTTTACATGAAGGCAAGACAGCACCTGTTGAAAGCAATGACACATTTCTGACTGATTCTAGTGGAGCAAGATTACATTACTAATAGTTTAGAAAAATGTGGAGCCCATCATGCTTTTTACAGAAAATAACAAGTGAGAGAATACATAGTTCTGAAATTAAATTAAACTACTGTAAAGACACAAACATATCTCTTTCATCTCACTAAACTACAATTACAGCGAGGAACAGTGGATAAATACTGTAGCATATATGTTGTCATTTGTGACCAAACACATCTTTAAAAAAACGGTTTGATGTAGCATGGAAAAGAGGAGCACAATAACTGCCAAGCATAAAATGGGCTTTAATTCTAACCATTCTACACTGCTTCCACTCACATAGTATCAAAGTGCCTTCACTAGAGTGGTAGACCATACCTAATATATGTCATCTGTGGCTCATTGTCATCCTCAGCTTCAGCTGGCAGTTTACAAGTACAGATATCAGGTGAAATAATTAATCTGAGTATTTTACAATAAATGAACATGTGCATCTATTTCCCAGAGTCCCGTGATGACTTGCATGAGAGGCAAATTCATTGACTGTCTCCAAATTATTACATGCATCCTATAATTAAGTTACAATAAATGAATAGAGTGTGGATGTTCTTCTGTACACAGAAGACAACAATCTCATTCCACAAAGACCTTGGAGGTCATTCAAGAAACAATTAGATGTCCTGCTTCATATACTAAAAAGAAAGAAGGTTGAAGGCAGAATAGTCTTTCTTCTGTTTCCTACATCCTCAGTGCTCACACATTCAAATGAAGCCAAACAATATTAAGTCACAGAGCAACACGCATAGAATACAAATGCCTTGGAAAAAGTTGGTGTTCTTCCCAGCAAAATGAGTTAGGAAGAATCATGTCTGATGTTTTACAGAAAGGCATTTGTTAACAAATTTCTGTTATTTTAGTCTCTCAGCATTACTGAGTACAAAGCGAAAAACACTAACTAAAACCATAGTCATTATTCTGTTAGGTTAAGACAGAAGAGGATACATACTGATGTCAGCGATGCACACATTCAGCTCTGGGGTAAAAGCATTACCATGAAAACAGAAAAAGGTAAGAACTAACTTTTACACGTGAACCAGGAGTCTTCTATACTATGTAGAAAGCATATCTGATATTTTCTGGCAGTTTACATTTGATCAGAGTTTTTATCTAATGCAATAAAGACAGTTAAAACTCAGTAATGCTCACAGACTTTGGGAATGCAAAATCTTGCAATCCTTAGGCAGATAGTGGTGCCACTGACTTCAAAGAAGACAAAAGAAGACTTCAAATAGACAAAGTCTATTGTCACCCTGGGATGATGTCTTCTGGCTGAAACACAAAACAATGTTGACAGACAACTGCAAAATAGCAATTTCCAGGTCTCCTCAGTCAAAAGAAGGGTCACTGAGCAGTAGACCTTTAAGGGTGCTTGCAGGACTGTATGGAAATGGTTCCTCCAGGATCCTCTTCTGAATTGGGGAAGTCTTAGCCTGTGAAGCTTACTTCTATAGCATTGAAATACAATGCAAAAATTTACAAAAAATACCTTCTAAGATACAAAGGGTTCGCAACTCACTACCCTGAAATATTTCAACTTTTCTTTCCTTTCTTTTCAGTTTTTTCCCTCGGCCTTCCTATTTCTAGTGGAACCAAGAAATAATTACAGGGTGAGTGGAGCAAGTATCAGTAATGAGGTAGGCTTTGCAGTTTGATCTGAACAGTTGCCTAGGTGAAGTTCAAAGAACAATGCAGACCACTAGAAGATTTGTTAGTAGAAGATTTGCCACTAGAAGATTTGTCTCAGAAATAATGGCTTGTTTAATGTACATCTTTAGATCAGAGATACACAAAATAGTAAGAAGATGGCATAGTCCTGGACTCTCACTAGAGTGAGATTTTTTGAAAAAAAAAAACATTAACACCAACTGCAAAAGTAAATGAAGTTAATAAAGAAAAATGCTTCCAGGTTGTCTATTATTTTTTGATTGTAAGCATTAGCATTTCTTCTCTTTTCATAGTCAAGTCCACCAAAAATGAGTCAAACTTTGCAGGACCTGAGTACTAAATTAACTAGGGAAATACAGAGAAATTGAACAATATAGAGCAAATAGAAGAGGAGATTAAATGACTACTCCTGAAAAGAAGATATTAAATTAAGAGTCTTTTTTCCCTTGGTCTGGATGAGGACCAAGAGTGATTACATCCAGCACTCCCATTATCTAGAATACAGATCCAGTGACTAGCAAGAGAGAACCTATTCTAAAGAGTAGATATGAAATAATATGTTTTTCAAAGAAGATGAAGCTGCCTGCTTGCTCTGAAGATTGAAGCTGGATTTTCCCTCATCAGAAGAGTGTGTAATTGCCTTTGGATTCTTGCCATTGTTTTCAGTCCATGCAGTAGTTATTTCAAATGAAGAACCTGAAGCTAAACAGAGCTCTCTATGCTATTGATCCTATGTATGACAGTCTTGATCCTGCAGTGAAATGAGTTCAGACAGAGCACATTCTTGGATCTGCAACTAAATAAGTATTGTGAAAGCTCCTGATTAATAACTGCTAGGTTCCATATTTGTACCCTTGCATCATTCTCAAGACCATATCCCATCACATCATTCACAGCAAAACAAACTTAAGATTTTAATTCATTCCACAGCACAGCACAGCACAAATACCACAAATGGTATTTGCCACCCATTGAGTTTGCGTGGTAGAGAATACTCAAATTCACTTCAAATTTCATGCTTAACAAGAATTGGAACAATTTGTGCTGTATTTAAATTTTCACTAGTGTTAATGGCATAAATCTCCTCACACTTCATTATACTATGTGAGATTATTTGGACACCACAGGCAAAAGGCAAAGAATACATCCTGTCTCCTCCTTGTGGCACAGAGAGAGGCGATCAATCGAAAAGGTGCTCAGAGTCAGACAAAATGGCCGTATGGTGCTTCAGTGTTCAAATTATGTGTGTTCTTTAAAAAATTGAATGCTGGATAATGATTTTCCACACTGCTATACTACAGGTAAGTTCAAAAGCAGTCATTGTCAGTATGCTGATTGATGTAAAGCCTTCAGTCTCTGGGGGGAAGAGTATAGCACTTCCTACTGCTTGATCCATAAAGCAGCATTTACTGCAGCCCACCTTCCTGGTCTGCGCTGCATAATACATTGCCAGATTATGGGAGTTAGGGAATTAAAAGGCAAAGAAAAGAATGGATGAAAAAGCCCTGACCCCCTCCACCACAGGTGAAATATTTGAGTCCCTGCCTCAGGGTATTAGAAGTTGACACTAATTGCCATCCAGGTACCCACTACTCACATTCACCTAAATATTTCTCACTTCTGGCTGATCAACCAATGTAAAATTTAATTGAAAAAGTTTTCATTTAACGTTTGCATCCTGTGATGACTAGCTGGGACTGGAAGCATTCACTATCAGAGCTACAGTATAAAAAGGGAGAATAGCACACTGTGAAGGAGCCCAAGTAAAAAGGAAGAAGTGAGAAGGGGGGAAAAAAGCCTCTTGAGGATACACACTTCAAGTTTCTGTTACTAAGAACCAACAACTTGCTCTTCAAGTGATACTTCACATGCCAGGTACTGTGCCCGTTGTTGGATTCTGCATTTGCTACTTAGTGATCACTGTCTGGATTTTTGTAGGCATTTTCTTATGGCTGTTGAACAGAAACCTGCAACACTATCCACAGATAGGAAGGGGGAAGTATTATTGATCTGTGTCTGCTTTGATGTGCTGCTTTCTGGGAGTGAAAACCAATCTGTTACAATCAGATGCTGCGCAGCCTGAATTATATTGAGGTTCCCATCAATATATAGGATATATGGGAGCAAATAAACAGTAGTCACAAAAGAGAGACTTGACCAGGTTATTAACCAACTCTGGGTGTTGAAAAAAAGAAATTCATATGGGATCCAGACAGGTCTCATTCTTAAAGACCTTTTGGGGACAAAAGTACAAGAAAGGAAACGTTTGATATTGGAGACCATGCAGAGAAGTCAAAGAGGATTTGTGCTTTATGAAGCATTAAAGTTACTTCTGTAATGACAGTCTATTTGGATCAGAAATGCCCCGTTTAAAAAAAAAAAAAAAAAAGGGGGAATGAAAGCAACTGACATTTAGAACTTGCAAACCTTGTTGGCAGCCTTACAGGTATTTTCTCTGTTAGAGTTTTACCTAAAAGGGATAAATGGAATACAGAGCACCAAACCCACAAATCCTTGCTCAAAATTATTTACAATCCAAGAGAAGGAACATAAGCACAATCAGTCTTTAGAAATACTCAAAGACAGTGATTAGAAACAAGGGGAACAAGATCTGAAAGACAAAAGAGTAAAGAGATTGATAGTGTTGCGCAGATAACATTCTCCCTAGCCCCTTAGAGCTTGCCACCATCTGCATATCAGCCTCCAGGAGGAGCAGGCAGGCAAAAGGAGATATTGCTTACAAACAAGGAGGTATGTCAAAATAAGAATGGCCAGAGCAGGAGGAACAAGTGACAGAATGAAATTTATTCAGAAACAAAACATTCCAGGTAATGATTTACAGTTAAGCAATAAAGTTGAAATGCAAGTGTGTGTGTGTGTCTTACAGATTTAAAATATGTTTGGCTATGATTACACAGTATTTTACATCTTGTTTTCTTCCTTGAAAATCATCTGCAAATCCAAACAATTTTTGCAGAGATCTAACTATGAAAATTTAAATGTTACCCTTGTGCAAAAACAACTTTCAGCTGCCTCTCCACATAGAGATTTCTTGTAGGTATCTCACTGTAAATGCAGAGATGCTAATGGTTTGCCAAGCCAAAAGTATTCCATAACAGTGGTGAACTGTGGCATGAAGGCCGAATTCATCAGTAAAACAGGTAAAATGGCCAAATATATGTTACTGGCAATAACTGAATAGAAGCAGAATTACGTAGGCCTGAGGGCATGATGAAAATGTTGGAGGGTGGAACCCAAGGGAGCTTAAGGAATATCACTTGCCTGGCAAGCACATGTACCAGAGCGACAAAGTAATATAGGGAACAATCTTTCACTTTGTTTAGCTCATTTGATGCATCTTTTCAGTGTGCAATGGTAGAAAACACAGACAACTGTAACAAAACAGGAGAGGCAACTTAAGTACTCTAACTTCTGCCCATGCATTACAATACCTGGGACAATATATCTTCTTCTGTCAGAAGACTCCTAATATTGAAGCCAAGCAGATTACCTTAGAAAGAATCAAATGGCACTTGACATCTACAATGAGGCACCAGAAGTATTCTCAAAGATCAAAAAAAAAAAAAATTTCCCTCTATCAAAATATCTTTAAGTGGAGTTCTTAAAAGAAAATACAAGTTCCAGAGATTGGGTTGATGCCTCTGTACACAGGTTATTTCTCCTCCAAATGTATGTGGTCATGACCTAATGAGATGCAGAGCAGTATACTGCATAATTAAGACAGAGGACTCTGAAACAAGGACTTAACTTTAATTTTTTGGAGAAGTTTATGACAATCATCTATTCTTGGGGCTTCAATTTTTATTTGAAAGAGTAAATAAAATTAACTCAGTTTCCAGCTGTGGACAGATTGTGAGCAGATAGATAATTACCCTGCCATACCTGTGGGTAGCCAACTTCCCCCATTGTTCAGTAGCATTTGAATTGTTTGCCTTATGGTTTTGACTTTGTTGAGAAGAATGTAGTTGACATTTATCTCTTAACACAAACACATATTTGCAAGCTGTTTTTAGAGATGCAGCTTAAGTGAGGGACCATAAGGCACACATATGGGCAGGCATATTATAGCAATTTTAGTAACAACAAAGGTCAGAAGGGACTTGCTACATTTGGAGAGAGTGTGATTGAAAGTTAAAGGCTAAATTCAGGTATGTGTCACTATTCTCTCAATGCTAAAAGAAAGCAGGAAAATAATGACCTGTAATTCCAACAGGGAGCAAAAAAGAATCAGACCTTCTATAGCCAATAGGGGTGCTTCACCCCATACTCCTCTTTTGATTTCCACACGAAGCCATACACTGAGTAAATTCCTGGCATAGCTCTGTCAAATTTCCTATCACTGTAGCTAGTTATTAAATAGCTGGGTTCCACAAGAGAAGGGACAAATGAGTATTACATGAAAAGGAAGTAATTTGGTATTTTGGTAGTTTCTTGACACTGCTATAACCAATAAGAGCTTGATTAATCCAGATGGCAACGACTTAATGTTAAGACATTACATTAGCACTTAAAGAGCTACAAAAAGCAGGTAGGCAGCTGACCTCAATCAGGAGATACAGAATGTGTTACCCTGGTACCAAAATGCTCCACAATCAATAGACAGAGTGAAACTACTTAGAAGAGAGATCAAAAAAACCCAGGGTTGGCTAGAGTTGGTCAGGATCAGGCGTGTGTCTTAACTTTGGCCCCTCACAAAAGTTAGGGTGTGGTTCCGCCTTGAGACTGCAGCCCCAGACCTGATGAATGGCTTTTTGCAAAATATCTTAATGACCAGAGCACTCAGAGGAGTGATATCTCTGTGTTCCAGCTAAGGAGATTTGATTCCCCAAAATGCCATGCCCAATGATCAGCTAGAGCTAACTGCAAGAATGAAAGAGGCTAATGAGAAGATTCTCTGTAACCTTTCTTTCCAGGCTGAGCCATCGTGTAGTCAAAAGAGAAAAAGTCTTGAAGTCAAAAGACAATACAGAACTGAGAGTCTGTGGGTAGGTGCAGATAGGTGCAGTCCAACTGTGGATAGATAGATAGAGTCTACTCCTAAGCATATATAACATTTGTAAAAATTTATTTATGAGACATGGATAAAGACAGAAAAGATAATGCCCATTCTAGTAGCTTTCAATACTCTGCAAGATGGAAGATGACAGAAAGAAATGTGTATGATTAGAAAGTTAGTCATACTGACTATTTTTTAATATTAAGTCACAAATGATGATAGAAACCAACACCTGACATATTAATGCCTAGAGTTAGGGACAAATTCTTCTGAATAATTAATTTGATTGCTTTATAAATTCATAGTATTTGGTAATTTTAAATTGTATAAAATTAGATAAAATTTCAGTATGCTATCTGTACATTATTTTTTATTATCATTTTCAAATGATAAATTACAGGAAGGCAAAAAAATGCCTTCACTCTCCACTCTAGACAGGAATATGGAGGTAGTTAAGAATGAACAGAATAGAAAAACGCCGTGACATCTGAGACCTGGCTTTGACAGAAATATTTCTAGCATTAATTGGGGCATTGTAAGTAAAATGTGGAAGACTTTGCACAGATTCATAGTCAGTACAGCAGTAATAATCCTTGACACACATTATTTTTGAGCCACTGCTGCCCCTATGCAACGTGTTGAAATGAACTTCCAAACCCAATCAGAGGATGTCACAAACATTAGTGCTCCACTGCTCAGCACACGGTAGTGAGCCAGGGCAGGCCTCCGGGAGACTTGAGTGCTGAAGTACAGCAGCAGGGCAGGAGAAGCCCTCAGAGGTTTAAACTCTCACACTTCTGTAGCTGTAACTTGGTCTGACTCAGAACCAGCAAACACTGCAGCTGCTGCTCTTTCACATGCTATCTGTAATCACATGTGCCCTGTGCATTTGGCGGATTTTTGTTTAAAAGAAAGAAAACACAACTAAACCCCCATGTTTTCTCAGATCAGAGAAAACTGTCTTTCTTGCATTCTTTATTAACCACAGATTTTACTTCATCAGGCTTCTTTTTAAATTGTCTTACAGTATTGTACTCATCTCAGTTTAAAAGAAAGTGAAATGTACATGTGTGTATATATATATATGGTCTATATGGATCCCACAATTTCTCTGCATGTGTTCTCTGCTACTCAGTTTACTTGGGCAATAAAAATAATAGAATTTCCCCAGTTTTTTCACCTTTCATACCCATTCGAGATTCTTTAAGGTTCTCTGAGGGACTGCTTTTAAGCATGCTATTTAATCATCCATAGAAAATACAAATTCACTAATCTGAATTCAAAAATGCCCACTTACTTTGGTATATAAGGCTATTTGAAAAGTGGTTTTTTACTGGAACATATATAATACTATTTTGAGTAATTACAGGGATTATGAAAGCACAAATTCAAAATATAAAATATTTGTTGTATATAAAATCCCTGCATAGATGGACCCAGATATTGCTACCTGCTCCTTATTTAAGGTTGTCACTAACATAAACAAAAGGTAAATATTTTCATATTACTCCATACCCCTTCTATCCTTAGAGGGTCAGAGTCTACAAGTACCCAATTCAGTACCAGAGGGATCCATTTTCCACTGGCCCACAACTATAGCATCAAGTACCAGCACTGAAATATGTTGAATGGCTGAGCATGTCAAGGGGTGAGATTTAAGCGTGAAGCGAATGTCAATCTGCAGACTGAGTTCATCTTTAATATATGCTCAGGTTCAAATACATATTTATTTTTAAAATTGTTCCAAAGTAGATACACGCTGAAAACATCAAGGATGCATTGGTTTTGCTTTACCTGTCTCCTGAAGAATATAGTAGTGCTCTTCAATGGATGGGCATGTGGAGAGGATCAGTCATCTGTCTGCTTATAGTTGCAAGGCATCGGGTACCATAATCACAGTATATGAAATGCTGGACTGAGGAAAGTCCTGAATATATAACTGTGTATTAGTGGGCATTTTTTACACAATAATATTTGTCTCTAGTACAGTATTTCTTGCATTTTAGTAAGAAACACTACAAACATGATAGTAAACAAGATTAGGTACAAGCCCCACTTTGTTGTTTTCATAAACAAGGAGGTCCTAACAAATTAAACCTTTTATGGTTCATTACACCTAGACAACCACAAAAAATCTTCAAACAAGTGTTCTGTGGGCTAAATTCTGAAGTAGTTCCAGGCCCCATAGTTTTATCAATTGCTGATTCATCTGAGGCTGAAAAGATCATGACCAAATGTCTTGGTGACCAATCTCACCAGAATGCAAAGGATCAGTTTTATATACTTAAAAGCCCCTCCTGCCTTCACAGGTCCAAACCCTTCAAGCCAACTCTTCTGACCTGGCCCTTATTGTTACAGATCAGGGCCAAATTGTGGACTTAAATGCAGGTATTTATAGGTTATGACAAAACCATTCCTTGCTTCTCAGAGTGAGATTTAGGCAGAAATTATTTTATTCAAAACAAATCTGATAAAAGGGAAAATGACAGGAGTGAGACGTGGCTCCTCCTTCCACAAAGGATGCTTCCTCACTAGCAGAATCGTACTCTCCTTTTCCTTCCCTAAGTTTGACAATTGCAGAGTGCCAAGACATGGAAATCATCTTTCCACTGGTGACATCTGTCTCCCCAAAGAGCTCCAGAGGCCGTTATTGTGATAGCTTTGGAGTCTGTCATATTATTAGGTGAATATCGAACAATCTGGGACTTCATTTTCTTAATGCCAGTGGCTCACATTTGACTGTCTGGTGTCCCGGTTTCAGCTGGGATAGATTTAATTTGCTTCCTAGTAGCTGGTACAGAGCTGTGTTTTGGATTTAGAATGAGAATAATGTTGATAACACACTGATGTTTTAGTTATTGCTAAACGGTGTTTACACTAAATCAAGGATTTATCTGCTTCTCACACCAGCCTATCAGTAAGGAGGCTGAGGGGCACAAGAAGCTGAGAGGGGACCCAGCTGGGACAGGTGACCCAAACTGGCCAAAGGGATATTTCAGACTATATGACATTGTGCTCAGTGGAAGGGAGTGGGTAGAGAGCATCTGTGTGGTGTTCAGCTACCTCTGGGTTAAAGTTCAAGAGCTGGAATTAATACTATATGTGATTTTATTTTCATTTTTTGTGCTAAAAAAAGGGAAGTAAATGTTTTAAATAAATTTATGTATTTCTAGAGCTTGTAGTTTAGGAACACGTTCTCTTTCGTTTATTGTATGTTATATATCTGTCATAAATGTCAGTCAGCATTGTCCATTTATGCATTTACTAAAAATATTGAGTGCTCATTGTGGAAGGCATGAAGCTTATGAACATGTTAGAAAGCTTTATCTGCCACTTGTTTTACAAATAGAGATTTCAGAATACTCTCATTAATGAAATGTAAGTGAAAAAGATTTTTTAAAGTAATAGCTCTCCTAAGGAATGGCATTTAAAAGGACTAGTGATAAATATCAGAAACAAGTTTAAAAGAGTTGAAGAAGTTTTAAGCATTATCCTTTTCAGCATGTCTATCAATAGAAAGCTGACAATAGTATTATTGCTATTTACATATTGGTAACACACTGGTATGAATTTGCATAACGTATTGTAGTTCTGTGCTCTAGGGACTTGCATTGTAACATATTGGTGCTTAATGAACTCTGAAAAAATTGATTTTCCACAGAGTAAATTAAGGAATGCATTATAGCTGTTAAAGCAATCTTAAGGGAAATCTGAGGCTTCCACTGCAGCACCGTGCTTAGTAAGTAATAAATTACATGTTATACTTATTTGCCTTAATTCATGCTAATTTTGTCCAATTAATGTATCACAGTAATTCAGAAGCCTGTCACAGGAGAGCTAATTATTTATTGGATTTTTGTGTTCAGCTCCCTAGGAGTCTACTAGCAAACAAACTTGCGACTGTCTTTCTGTTAAGTCCACAATGACAATCTTATGTCTTACTGGGGAAAGAAAAAGTATGTTATTCTTTTTTTGTTTCAGTTATATAAATGGATCATTACTCATTTAAGTTAGTTTTTGTTTACAAATTGGTGTCACGTCATGACAGACTGACATACTGTTAGGATGAAATCCAATGTTTTTCATCTTCCTGTAAATGCCTGAACATGACATAATTCTTCTTAAAGACCATGGCAGTATTTTTCACCATCTGAAAGCTTCTTCCTAGTGGTGTGTAAAGTTAAAGAAAAAAACCATTATCATTCTTTTCACTGCAACTTGCTTTTCAAAATCCACTGGCTTGAAAAACCACTACGTGCCCATAGCAATTGATACTGTTTCAAAAACATTAGATTTTTAATCTGGCAGATTTGCTGTGAATTAACATTCTGTGGCAGAATGTTAATTCACAGCAAAAAATGAATTATTTATGATATTAATTTGTGCAATTCATACCTATAAATAATATGGCAGTTGCTAAATAATTTGCACAGTGTGATAAGATGCAGACATCACAGTTAAACAATAAGAGAGTTACCAGCTGTGAAATACCCAGTATCTGCTGGCATTCTGTCATGCACAAGCGTTTACAGAAAATTATTTGTTGGGGGTGGAAAGTATTAGATCTGATATTTGGCTTTTTCTCATGGGTAGCAGGAGAATACTTGTCAGTTGATTACTGTCTTCTACCTTACGTGAAAAGAAGTGGTATTTCTTTAAATGTATAATGCAAAGTGATGTTACCAGCAGGCTACATAAAATCATGTGATGTAACCTGCCATAATATGATGCACATGACCGACTGTGTCACAAATTTAAAGAGACTTATTTTAAAAGAGCTGCTGAGGAAAAAAATATTACCCCTTCTTCTTTTCAGTCAGTTGCCATTGATCTGTGTTTGCCTATAGCCAAATGAATACCTGGTAGTTCAGTAAACGTCCCTGAGCAATATACAATCTTACATTATAGCTATTATCATCACTTTAAAAGCATCTGTCAAGTACTTCATAGTTTTCTATCATTGTTTTTCAATCTCTACCTTCCTAGCAAACACACAATAGCTCATCAAGGAATTAATTATCCAGTCCTTGTTTCTTGGAAAAGAGTTGTTTAATTGTTTATGGCATTTAGAATTTGAAATTGTTTTCTTCATTGTCTTTCTTGATTTCTCCACTCTAAAAAATATAGAGGCTGCACTTAATGTTAAGCATATTTTAAATCCCATCAAAGCCAGAAGAGATAATGACTGAGCTTTCCTCTTAACTGGTAGCTTTATTTTCAGACCTGCATTACCATGACATTCTGGACAATGGGACAGAGTATGTGCACACCTTTCAAGGGTGTGAACACATGTGGCCAACCATACCATGCAAACATGAGGGCTGTTTTATGATTGATTCAAAGGGATGAACTATGCAAAAGAGCACTAATCAATAAAGAAAACTCAAGAATTAGGAAGAAAAAAATCTTTTGATAATGTCAGAAAATTCTTCCTGTCAGCAAATACATCAGTTTTGAAAGCCCACTTTCATGAAAGTATTCATAACTTTTTCACCTCTCAATCCTTTTTTCCTATGAGTAGTCTGCATCATTGCCTATATGGATAAGTGTAAATAGCCTCTTCTTGTGAGCCAAAACACACACAACTTGACACGCAAAACCGCCTTAAACATCAATGATATGGAACAGGTGACAGAGGCTTTGCATTGTAAAGATGTCACACTGTGGATTGATAGAATAGGAAAAAGTCTAAAATTTAAAAGAAGAACTGGAATATCTAGTTAGGACAGAAGTTTAAAGTGGCCTCTTGTTAAGCTAGTATGTTTGCTTCTGCTAGATGTATCAGAAACTTAAAAGCTAACATTTGTGTTACTTTAACCTAATATATAAACTTTAAAAAAAGCCCCACAGTGTCAAAATACCCTTGGAGAAGGGAGGCTGGTGATGAGGAGCTAGACATTCATTAGAGACAGTCTCTGTCTGTAACAGAGACTATGTTTGCTCCTTCCTCCTCCAAGCCACCTTCCTGTAGAGCCCAGATGCACCAGGAAGGTAGTGAGGAATAGTATTGTACTTTCCTTCTGCTTCTTTCTAGTTGTGCCTTCTAATAAGGATCTCTCTTTAAAACCCTCTTCTTTCCATGGAGGCAGCTGCTTTTCTGCTAGCTGTTTCATTGGGTTCTTTTCTGGTCATTCCAAATATGACAAAAGAAATCCAGTTTCAAACACCTTCTTGTACCTCAGAAACGTACGGGCACCTTGAGTCACACAGCAGGAAATCACACAGCAGTGCTGTGAACTTTAACAGCCCAAGAGTTCACCCGCAGCCTCTGGTTCCACCTGTGGATCCTGATCTCTGCATCTGTAATTTTCACAGCACCAGTGTATTTTTTCATTTCTCATGACACAATACATGTTCTGACACACTATTTCTTTCCAATGCAAAGACAACACCTTTCTCTGCACCTGGAATGTCTTTGTCTTCCTTCTTTTTCTCCCATGCCATCCTGCCACCTCTGTGGCAAAGACCCATCAGTAAAAGGTTTCATATCTTTCTTTTCAGATTGCCTAGATTTTAGTAGTCCTTCATCATGCAACAAATTAAGAAAAGTTTCTCATAAAAGTAGAAATATGTATTTAAAATAACATTCACAATGCAAATTATTTTCGTAATCAGTGCCTATAGTGTTTCCTGCCACACAAAATCTGTCCTGTTATGTCAATAGGCTGTATTTGTCAGAGCATAAAACATACTTAGAAAAAAGAAAAGAGATTTTTACAAATTATTAAGATTCTCAAATCAGTCCTGGTCTCAGTGGTTTCAGTAAACAGTGAAGTGCTTTTCAAAATAGCTGCATCCTTCTAAGCCACAGCTGGATGCAGAGCTGGCACAAATGTCTTTTTGGCAGTTCATGTTATGGACAAAATCAGTGCAGGTATTGCTAGAGAGAGAAAAAGAAAAATGTGTATACTCTAATAAAACTGCAAGCTTGTATGAACTGCTTTCATTTACTCACTGAATTCAGAAACAGATTATTTAAAGACTTGGAGAACAATGACAGCAACACTTTTAAATAACTAAGCAGCACCTGTGCCTCAATTACGATACTAAATTAAAGCAGAAATCATATAATGGAAAGAAAAACCAAACTTAGCATTAGTTGTAGAATGACACAGGTTAGAAGGAAGCTCCAGAAGTCATCTGGTTTGACTTTCTGCTCAAAGCAGATCCAGTAAATCAGGCTGCCCTCCTGGTGAATGATTATCATAATGGAAATCAGAGATAGCTCGTCAAGTAAGGAAGTTAGTGGTTTGTTATAGAGCGAATTGTAGCAATAGGGAAGACGAGAGAATGAGAACTCAAAGAGGATATAAACTCAAGAGGATATAAAAATAAGCCAAACTATGGCTACAAAGAGAAGTTGCAGGTGACCACACATCCTACATCTTGTTTCCATGTTGCCTTACAACATAGGTGACTGAATGAATTCTGCTAAGAGACACTCATTGCAGATTTTGCTTTCCTGCCCACCAGCAGTCAGTCAAGGTGAAGAATACCCAGATTCCTGCTTAGAGGACTCATTTATGACCATATTCCTCATTCTGAGCACCATGAGCAGTTCAAGTTCCTGTCACATGTGTGAAACTATTGCATTCCTGTTTCATGTCTCTCAAGACACTATCAAAATAAACTATCACTATTTTTCTGTAATTTGAAAGGTGACTTTCCAATTTTATCCGGTTTGAAAACAAGTTTATTTCTTTCTTTTGATAAAATCAAGCTGGTGAGCAGAAATAGCAGGAGTTCTGCTTGCTTATCAGGATCTCATATTACTGTGGATTCTCTTTTCTTCCATCTTGGCATTCTGGTATATATTTAAGTGCTTCCTCCAGAGAGAGGAAAGAACACAGGCATTGATTCTATACTGCTTGCTGCTACGGCTGCAATTGCCAACTTTATACAAAACTCTTTCTTGCAAATGATGGTTCCATATGTAAATACAGGATGTGCAATAGTCATCTTCAAAACTATAGTTCAATAAAAGCACTTATGAAGAGACCCATTATGCAAGTGATGCCCCCTGATGTGCAATTAACCCTGTAGTCTATTGGAGGGCTGCACCTCACCTGCTGCTCACACAAAACTCCTTTTTCCAGCACGCTACCACAGTTCACTGTTGTATTTTTCAAGTGTTTTATATTGTTCTGCTGGAATTAACAGAGGGACTGGCTTGAGATCTTCAGGTGAAATGTGTGACAGAAATGCAAATAAACTACTAGCTTACTATTTGATGCAGAGACAGCTATATAGCTCTACTTAGACATTACATTTACTTTCCATGCCTATCAGTATGCACTCAGAGATTGATAGATGATGGTTTCATAATTCTTAAATAGTTTTTTGATATCCTAAACCTATAGAGCCTTCAGACATTTTCTTCAGGAGATCTGGAATACTTTGCTACTTGAAATAAAAAGAGCTTCAATTGGCAGGGTTTTACATCCAAACATTTAAGACATTGATTTTACTTAGTTTTTCTAAAGTAACTCCTTTAGGAAATTGAGTGCTACATTGCTAATTTTAACTTTATTCATTTTAAAGTGCTCCAGGATACTAGCACAAAGGGCACTGTAAAAATTGCATTGTGCTGTATTAGGTTTGAATAGGATGAGTTATAGAACTGTTTGAGACTTTGAATTTCCAGAATGTAGTTATTACAATGCTTATAATACTAAAGGCTTCTTATGTGTGCATTTTATGTTTGTTTTTTTTTAAATAATCATAACTTCTAAGAAACATTAACTATACATAGTCTGTAACTAAGGCTTTATAATTTTTTCTATTGCAATACATCTGTACAAGCGGATTTTATAGAACAGTTATTCACACCTACATAAATATAATTTAAAATGTAAATATTCATGGTTAAATTACAGTGGAAATTCACTTTTTTATGCAATAAACCTTTACAATATTTCCAGTCTTGTTTAACGTGAAATGGGATTTTTTTGTGCAATACAACAAATATGTTCACCTTGTATAAATCTGAGTACAGCATTCAAAAATCTATCTGAATATCACATAGTAAGTGGCTGTGTATTCTGAATAAACAAGTCAAAATGAAGCAATTTTTAATGTATTTTGAATTTTAGAACATTTTTCCAAAAGACATTTGGAGGCTTATGACTTACAGTAGCTCAATTAAATATACAATAAAAATGCAACAAAGATTGTACTCCTTTTTGTTTGCTGATTATAAAAATTTATCCTGAACTGTTTATTGATTTCAGTAAAAACTGGTTCAGAATACTTTAACTTTTAGAAGAATAATGTAATTTCATAGGTGATCTTTCCCATAAGAATTCACTGAAAAAAAATAGATTTCAGTGTGAAAATGTAAATGATGATGATAAAAAGATATTCTCTTTTTTCCCAGTTATTTGTCCCATTATCATGTATAATCTAGCGTTGTCACGGGAAGAGACAAATATCTAACACAAGAAAGCATAGAATTACTTTAAAGGAAATGAGCAAAATTTGAAAAATACTATGAGTAGAGAGAGGAAAATAAAAAAATATCCAAACAGATAAATATTGGCTTTGGAAGAATAGAACATTCTTTAATTGCTCTTTCAAAACCAGTGGAAAATATTGCTCACAGACACCTTTTTTTCCTGCTCCCTCTCAACACTGGATAATTTGTGAAGGAATAACTTACTGTAGAAAAAACAATGAAGATGAACTTAAGCAATGTTTTAATAGATATACCACCAAACTTCAGCAGGTCATTGGGGAGACAGGTCGATGGAATGCATGTTATCACTAACATCAAAAAGAATAGATCTATCACAGAAAATACACCCCAAACTATTTAAAAATTTAAAGCATTATCTATAGAATTTTTATTCAAAGGCTTTTTTTGAACAATTGTGTTTATTTGCACACTTCTTTGGCAATAGACAGTTCCCACAAACCCTATCCTCATAGTCAAAACACTACACAAAGTTTTTAGATTTCTTGTGTAATTAGATTTGATATGTACTTCAGTTTTGTTTAAAAATATATATGCATTAGTGATTATAAGTTGTCTTTAAAGAAAAAGAGCAATATTGTTGCCATCCAACAGAAAAAAAACCCAAAACCAAAACCAATGTCAGAAAATTATACACATTTTTTGCTTTTATGCTCTTTATATTAAAATACATATTTATCGCAATAAATCATGTGCTACACAGGATATTTTGTGTTGTCTGCCTGAGTCATATCCAAAAGAGACTGAAATCCATGGTTACTTTCTCCCTGGTGTTCATATCTCTTGGAGCATGTCTTTTGTGTGTTTCCAGTGTGTCCTTCATTCTGATGCTACAGATCTGCCTCTTTCCTTCCTCCCTGAGGCCATTGGAATTTGTGAGTTTTTCACTGCCCACCTGTGCAGTGCTGCAGTGCAGCAGGCCCTTTACTGATGAACTGGAAGTGCAGAGTTTGTGCTAAAAAAGTCCCATTGACTTGAATAGCACAAAGACCTTCACCCTGCTGCTCAGATGTGGGCCAGGGAGCTTGGGGAGAAGAGCAGTCAGTAGCAGCACAAGGCAGAAGTATCACCTGAAGCCATGAGCACATGTGTAACATTCACATCCTGCTGGCAAGCTGGGGAGGCCAGAGAATTCTTTTCCTGAGAGAAATAATAACCGCAAATTTATTAGAATTTTGTGAAAACCAGAAGGTGTAACTGAGATACGTGATGTGTTCTACAGCTTTTACTCTAAAATAATCTGATCATTCTAAATTAACCTATTGTAATAAACTATTTACTTTTCCAGTGGTGAAATCTGCAGAGGGTTAAAGAAGAAAACTATTTCACACTCCTTTTACAAGGTGTATAATGGCTGCTTAGTTAGAAAATAGAATTTTACATACAAGTGAGAAATGTTGCTCATCCCTGTAGAGAAAAATTTTCATTGAAATATTCTGATTGTCCAATGAAAAGGCAAAACATTGTCTATCAAGCAGAAAGTAATTTCTAAAATTTCTTGCCTTTTCCTTCAAATGAGTTTTGAGTAAGCATATTCACTTCTATTTCTATGAGTTGTTTTGCTTGAACAAAATATTTGTACAAAACAATCAATGTTTAAAATAAAATCATTTATGTTGGCTGAATTCAGCCTTTTTTCGTGTCCTAATTAGGCCTAGAGTTTCATTCACTGTGGTTATTTTGGATAACTCAAACCATTTTTCCCTTTGGGACTGGGATAAAAAGTAGAATACTGGAACAAATTCATTGAAATGTATTTGCAATCAGAATTAGTCAGAAAATTCACCTCATGGAAACTTTCAAATAGGAAAGAAAATGCAAGAAGAGGAAATATTGTCATATGGAAATCCTGCCATACTGTCTGCCAAGAGCTGTCCCCCAAGTCTCCTTTGCCAGAGGAGTGTTGCAGGATCAAGACATTATACATAGAGTAGTAGCCTTTCTTACCTAATCTGACTAAAGAAAATCCCCAGATGTAATGTAGCTCAGCAATCCAGCTATCCATTTATTAGTAGAGTGACAGGGAAGATGACCTGCTGCCCTTCTAATCACTGTACTAAAAGCACTAGAGTAGCAGCCTTCCAGCCTTCTGACACGTGGTTCTTACATTCTTTCTTAACACAAAAACCAGATCTCTTCCATGAAAAAAGAAATGGGTTTAGGTCACAAACCCAGCTGGCCATTAAAAAAAAAAAAAACCCAGATAGTGAAATATAACTTCTCACATGCCTTTGACACAAGACTCTCTTCTTAGTTAGTGGGAGCAGCAGTCACCTCTGAGCCACAATTCCTCTAAAACAGGTCAGATAAATTTTACCCAAAAGTGCCTATTTGTCTCCACGGACTCCCAAAATTGTTGGGGTAACTCATTCATAGATCTACAACACTGTGTGAGATTAGTCCTCGTTCTGGTCTTCAGTCACAGACTGGTCTAGTGGAAGGAGAGAAAATAAAAGGAAAAAAGATTTCACTTGAATTAGGAAGCTACTTTTACCATCTCTTCTAAGCTCCTTTTGCCCAGGCCTTCATGCTATTTCACAGAACCCTTTCAGAAGACTTTTACACCATTTCCTGAAGAGCGGTGAAACAGAAATTTTCAGTCCCAAATCTTCTCTGTACTTCCATGTGGCTCCCATAAATTTTCAGCAAACAAAGCTACACTAATATTTTGTAAAAGAAAACAAAACATCTTTGTTCTGAATAGTGGTTTTGGTTCAACTTCCATATTCAGATCTGTGAAGTAAACAATAAAATTATGTATGTACATTTTAATATATTTCTGCAATTCTAATTAATTTAACTGTATTAATATTTTTGAATTAATAGTTTCAAGGCATGTGAGTTTGTGGTCTGCATTCACATCTCAAGTGGAACATTTTACATTTATATGGACTTCTCGGAAGTCAGTGGACTCAGTCCAGTGTAAGTGACAACAAAGTGTGCTCTGTGGCCATAGCTTTATCCTAGTAGGACTCCATCTGTAATTGTACTTTATGCCATATTACACTGGAAAAAATAAAAAGGCAAATGAAATACTAGTTACCTCAATGTTTGTATATTCTAGTTCCAGTTGGCAATTATCTACATCTGTGCATAAGGCCTGACCTAACATCCATTGAAATTGATATGGATTATTTTACCATTACATCTCATGAACTTAGGAGTAAGCCCCTGTCCAGGCCCCCATGTGGAAAAATTACACGCACAACTGCAAACATGCAATGATTCAAGCAAATCTGACTACTTAAAACTCTTTTCTGGAAGCTTGATCCACAAACAAACACAAATCACCTTGTTAGAAGTAAATGTCTCCTGCAAAATTGAAGCATCCTTTTTAAAATCAGAATATATTAGTTAATAAAATCACTAATGAAGGTAATTTTCATCTCTTCTCACATATTTTTGCTGCAGATGACTTCATACACCTGAATAACTTGGAGTTTCTTCAAGCACTTCTAATAACAGCTCTTAACAAAGCAACAGACACATGAAAAATTTAGATATCTACAGAGAACCTTTTAAAAAACTAAAGTCTGTTTTACTTCTTGTTTCTTGAACAGCAACCTTTTACCATTCTGAGTATTTGCTGTACAATGGAGATGTTAATAGTTACCCTCAGACTGTACCTTATCTTTTAATGTAAACCTCTTAGGCAGTGCATTCACGTTTCATGTCCTTTCACAGTGCAGCTCACTTAGAGACAAAAGCAAGAGGAATTTGTTTCAGTTGAACTATTCCTTTTTAACAGACACTTTCCACCTCCCTTGCAGAAGCTGCCAAAAGGAAAATCAAGGATTGATACTACCTTTTTTTTTTTCCTCAAGATCTGAAAAACCTGTAAGGTCATGGGGATTTTTAAAACCTATTTGTTATTTACCAAAGTGCCATTAAATCATTTGCTAGTTGATGGGCTGTCAACTATGAGACAGTCCTACACCTCTAATCTAATCGTACAGTCTTTTAAGATGTTATCATCAAATCTTAAAATTGTCCAGTTGGAAACTGCCTCCAAGTTTTACACTTTTCCAACCACTGCTAATGAATTGGTTTTTCTACAAGAACAATAAAAGACTAATTATGTTGATCATATATTAGTCTCAGGCTGGGCATTCTAGACAAAGTGCTGAACTTTCATTTGTTTACATGTTCAAATCTAATGTTATTATGGATGTGTATGACTAGGAAGTATTCTGTCCAGATATTTTAAATATCCCACTAAAATTACAATAGTAAATTTTTAATAAGCTTTTCTACTTTCATATATATGTTGCTTATACATAATAAAGAATGAAGTCCCATCTGATCAGAATTTAACCAAGTTAGAAAAGTACTCTTTTGCTATTTATGGTACACGGAACATAACAGAAAAATATGTATTGCCTAAAGACTTTAAAAATTATTACGACCTTGTAATAACAAAATATTCTCTAAGTAGAGGTGTACCCAGTCACTAATTCAAAGCCTCATTATGAGGGAACTTATTTCATCAAGAATTCGTGATGAACCTTTTGTCTATCACTTTCCTCTGCAGAAATGCTGGAAATAATAAAATAATGCTTATATCCACCTTTCTACTATATTTGCAGACCCTGCACAAAATCTCAACACAGAGGGACTGCTGGTGTTCATGGAGCCTAAATTTCAACAATTTTTCTTGTCTCTAAATGGGAAAGTGAAGGTAAGGTTATCTCCAACATACATCTTAGCACTAGGTAAGCAGGGTAGAAAAACCTCTGTATCAACACCCAGAATGGTGCTACAGCTGTTCTCATGCTATATTCTCTAAAGCTCCAACAGAGTGACCTGTCTCCAGCCCCTTTTGATAACAAGGTCTGGTTCCCTGGCTAAAAAAACTGCAACAAGATCATAACTAACAAAAGGGCTTTAGTATTTCTTGTATTAAAACATATCACATAAATGTATAAAATTTTCAAAATTATTAAGCAACAAGAGGATCAGAAATAGAATATACTGTAAGTAAGTAATACAGTATGTTTCAATAATTTCTTTTAAGATTTGCAACCAGATCTTGCAAGATGTACTTAATCAGTGTAAATATTATCATTTGGTATTTTCTATATATCTTCTAAAGTGGGGTGTTGTTTTTTTCTCCATCAGAGGTCTGTATTGAGCACTATTGTCAACATTCCCACCAAGAAAAATATGACCAAAACTGGTTCATAATATCTTAGACCTACACAAGGGACACAGCTGCTTTTGGGAGACTTTACCTTAATACTGGCATTGGACATAAGCCTTGATTTAAGTTCCCAGGCAACAGATCTATTAAAGCTATATTACTAAGGTTCACACTGCCCCTGAAAGCTTTATTAAATGATTATTTCATAGCATGGAGGGAAATGTATTGAAAATTAATATGCAGCATCAGCCAGTCATGGCTCATAGCTGAGATATGCTCTTTGTATCCAAAAGTAGAAATTTCCAAATAAGACAGGGTAAGTGAAATTCCTCTCCTTTACTTTTCTAATCTGACTTCTAGAGCTACCGTGAGTGGGAGAAATTTCTAGAGCTGATTCCATTTTTCTTCTTTCTTCGGAGCCCAATTTCACATAGGATGCATTGCCCTCTGGGAGGGCCCCTCTGCTTCTGCAGACCACAGAAGGAGCCCAGCTGCCTCACTTTAAGGGCTGAAGCCAAACAACATGAACCCCGACTTACATGAAAAGAGTAAGATTTTATGTATCCATCCAGCCCATGGGATTCTGACAGACTCAAAGAAGCATCTTGAATACTTACAGATTTCAGGGCATTAGGCCATTCTTTTTGCAGAAAACAATCTGAGAGAACTAATGCCAAGTAAAATCATGCCCACATGTACTTCTTCAAAAGGACTTTTCAGAAACAGCTAATTAGCTAAACTTCTACAGTGTTGCCACACTCAGAATATACATAATTTCTTCTACAAAAACACAATTACGTGTTTTATGAAAGTGATTTTTTAATGAATAGTTAAGACCTCTAAATAATTTAAAGATACAATTTAAACCTAACAAAGTTTGTCATTTTACATTATTAAACTGCTAAGAAATATATTAATTCGGACCATGCAGTTCTAAAGTCGTGAACAATTAAGAAAATGGGCAGGTTCTCTTGTTGACTCCAATTAATTTGGAAGGTGAGGGCTAGGAAAAGCCCAGGCAGGCAGCTCCTACCCTACGAGCACCAGGTGGCAGTCCAGCGTTGACTGACAGGTCTTCATGTTCTCCTGCACTCCCCAGGCCAAAAGCTTTCCTTGTTACAGTACTTGTCTGCCTAACCCTGTTCTGAAAGTCTTCTGTGCTTTTCTGTATGCTTAATAACATATACTCACCCTGGGATTTAAAGGCAGAGAATAAGATTAATGTTTTACATAAACTTGCCCACACTGCCTTATTGATGCTGAAATGACGGGGAATTACTTAAAGCATATTTCCACAAATTCAGCTCTGAATTTTGCTGGTTGAACAGACCACACCAGTACACCCCAGAAGTTTAAACCACCTATAAAACCATGTACAGGAAGTATGAGGCATGTAAGTCTTTTATCTACTAGAGCATGATGTTTTTCACAGAACATATAGCAAAGATAATTTCAAATCTCTCTTACTAAAAATAAAAAAAGTAAAAAAAGAAAATCTTCTCCAAAATTAATACTGAAAAATCTTGCAAAATTGGGATCACATATAAAGATAGCTGTAATTTCTAAGAAGGAACAATTATAATAATAATTTAAGTAATTTCAATGTTTGTTGGGATGGTCATCCTCCTAAAATGCTGCAAAAACTGTCCTATGAGGACATAAACTTTGAGGTAAATACGAACAGACCTTTACCAGAGCTGTGAAAAGGATCTCTCTACACATCTCACTGTCATATTTCACTTATCTGTTTTCAGCGATCTACAGTTTTCATTATTTTAATAACAGTTTATCATTTGGTATCAACATACTCAAATACTATTCAATAAAGTTCAAATAAATAAAAAAAAGAAATGTCTGCAGAGAGAAAAGAAATTAAAGTCATATATTCTAGAAAAATATCACTAGTGATGACCAAAGGAATAGCAATTTGACAAACTGCACTAGCTAACATCAATGAGGTAAAGTGGAGTAATCCTGCCCTTCTCAAGTCTCTTTTTACTCTTCTATCCTGAAATGGTACAATTTCTGAGTAATAATAGCATGGGTTTATTCCACAGAGCCAGTCCTTCTGAGCATTCTGAGTGGGATCAGCTGACTTCAGTAAGGAAAAAAAAGAAAGTTTTAATGTTTTTTAATACAGCTAGACCTGCAAAGTCACCACAGCTGAGAAAGATGGATTCTGCTCCTTCCTGTTCATCTTCAAGAGAATTCTCCAAAATGACAATGAAAAAATGCCTAGTTGACATAGGTCATTAAATGTGGAAGTTCCCAGGCATAAACTGTGCTAAAGAAGCAGGATTCTGTGCCTGCAAACAGGCTTGCAGGACAGGTGCCTCATAAATGACTTTGAAGCAATACATATTTTCTCTGAATCAAACATAGAAGGGGCACTCACCATGTGTGTGCCAGAAAACCAGCTCACGTCCCCAGAGTCGCTTAAGGGTAATCACAGGACTTTTCCAACCAGAATCCCGCTGGCTCTGAAGCAGCTGAGACAACCCCAGATCAAGTCTTGTACGTACAACTCTAGACCAGGCTTTTGTGTCTGGGCTGTTCCCCACCACCTCCACACCATCCTGTTTCCATATAATCCAGAATTATATATATATATGACTCCCCTTAGTATCAAAAGGAGAGAACTGCTGGCAGAATGCTTTTTCCAAATGTTGGATGTTTCCAAATGTCGATGTTGACACAGGAACTGACTTTTGCTGTCAATCTGTCCCAGCCTTGAGTTCCTAGTCATCAATATGTAACAAAGCTTGCTTTCCTCTTGGGTTATCTTTAGCACAACTCTGAGCTTTATTTAGAGGGATGGATTTTTGTTATGAACTGTTTTCTATTATAGTTGCCTTCTAATTTTATCCATAGTACAAATTGAGACAATGACTGTTAATATTAACATGGCAAGTAGTGCATAATATAGGCACCTATTCACATTTTTTTATCAATCAGAAATAAACATTTTTCAAACCACATATGCAACACTTGATGTGCTGTGTCTTTTATAATATGAACTATTTACCTGTCAATTTAAAAAGCAACTTTAATTGATTTTCAGATTTCAGGCACCATTACAAAGAACTATTTTTATTTTATTTCACTGTTTTCTACTTTCTACTTACTTATTGTTTCCTTTTACATTAGTCTGTTGAGGTTTATTTATATGAGGTATTTTCTTCTTAACCATATTATATTGAAATGCCAACTAGTACTAGGGAGTTTTCCATAATTCTTTTGAAATTTAGAAATAGCATGGCGCTTATATGATACTTTCATAATGTTGCCAATCCTCTGATAAGTTGTTCACATCAGATATTTAGCCCCAATACCTACTGCTTGAGAATCTACACTGATTCTCTTCACGTTTTGCCTCTGTGTTTCAAGATTTATGAATATTAAGTTGTGCTTGCCCCAAAGCAAAAGTATACTCACTAAGATATTTGCTGAGATCAGGAGTCTCTCTGCCCCATTTTTAAAACAAAGGCATTAATAAGGAAGCACTATAAAATGTATGACATTGAAAAAATAAGGAAAATTCAGTATTTTTAATAAAGTGAGAAAAAATCCTCTAGTTCAAAGCACCCTATCTGAGCTACCCTAAATAATGCAAAAGAGTAACAATTTATGGCACTTGTACTTATTTCTGCTAAGTGTGAATATACCCTGATTTCTAAAACTATGACCATTATTTTCAAAAACAATGGTTACCTAGGGTAAAAAATATAATTATCTATCATTTTAACCCTTAGAAACACATGGGCAGATACTATATACAGCATCTATGTAGGTCAATTAGACCCAGTGGCAATGGTTGCATCATTACCCAGCACACACATAATTATTTTGTGTACCAAGCACAAAAGTTATGGACACACTCAGAGGGTACACACCTACATATTCCAATACTGAAACATTTTTCACAAGGACTAACACAACTTCAGAACTTAAAATGCATACATAAACATGTGGACTTAAAAAAATTCCTGAAATATCTTTTTTTTTCATTATATTTCTTAAATTTTATTCCAAGTGCTGTCAGCTGCCTTTGTGATTTGGTCTATTTTTATGGGTACATGAAAATAAGGAACTTATTTAAAGCAAGCTGAAACTGGACCATGTTAAAATGAAAAAAAAAATCACAGAAGAATGAAGAGGTTTATAGGTCTACAAACAGGGGGAATAAATGTGCTGAGGTGAAAACATCCTATTGAGATAAATGCTGAAACAAACTAATGGAGACTTGGTTTCTAAACTGTGACTACACAATATTACTTCTGCCCCTCTGTTTGTAATTACATTGCTTTCAGTTTTATATATTAAACAGTTCCCCAGCTGCTCTTTAGAAAATAATAAATTGGTTAATTCTAAGAGCAGCCACATATGGTTAAGATAATTCAAGAGAGACAACTGAGTAATGCAATTCACCTCTTTTTTCTTTTTTTTTTTTTTACACAAATCTTTTTATTAAACTGAAAATAGAGCTCTATTGTGTTTATTACAGTAGATATTCTTTGTGAAGTCAACAGTATATGGGTATTCACAGCGGGTTCTGTATAAGTCATTATTGAAATATCTTATTGCAATTATTTTTCAGCAATTTCCTCCCACTGTTATTCTATATATTACAATATATTGAGCACAAAATAAGATGTGGGTATCTTTCAGTATAGCTTCAACTGGATTATAAATGAAGATAAGTTGGATTGTCAATTAAGAAACAAAAAGATCAAGGCACCCCTTGGATTTAGAATGCTCACTCTGCAACAGAGCCCTCACATCCCCACCAGCACCAGGGCTGAAACTCGAGCCACTTCAGGATAATTCTCTCACTCAGCATACTGGCAGAAAGAAGAAATTTCCCTGGCTTCAAGAAGTAGTGTTAGAGAATTTTTTTTCCCTTTACTGGCAATTGCTATGTAGGACATTATATGGATTCCCAGATAGCATTAATGGTTCTGTTTTCTGCATGCCTCAGGCCACAGGGCTGTGATTACTTTTAATCAGTTTCAAGACTCCCCAACCTCAGCTGTGCTTTGGTTATCTTCAGACTGGATCAGTACTTTGTAGCCTACCTACCATAACACTTGGAAGTTTCCCTGAGGCTTTCAGGCTATGCAGAATGCAGCCAAAATGAAAATTTAGGTCCCTTTCCTTCCCCTTCCTCTCCCTACAGGAACTTTTCTGGCTGCTCCCTGTTTCCCGTCACTAGTCCAAGCACTACATAGCAAGCAGAAATCCCACCCTTTTTTCTGTAAGGTTTTATGCAATACCATAAAACAAAACCAAAACCAAATCCAAACCAAACAAAAGCAAAAACAAAAGGAAAATAAAAATACAATAGGTAAAATAAAATCTGCCTGGAAGTTTGCAATGCTTATTTATATCACTCTTAAATTCCTTCTGATTACATATGGAAATACACATAAATTCACCTCACACATGTTCCTCATTAAAAAATAGTCACAAAATGATCACTCTGTGTTATCAGAAATAAACTTTACAAGTCAACAACCTCCAAAAATCAGTCTAATGAATTTAATGGGGAGACAGTGTGTGATACTTGCCCATAAACACAGTAAAAATTATTCTGTCACTCACTCACACACACTTGTTCCTCACTCATTAGCCTTCTTCATTTCAGTCAAACTTATAACTTAAGTGTAATTGACCTCTACCAACATAACAGGCATGCTTTCTGTTTCATATGATCTCTAAGATAACAGTCCCTGTACAGGGATGCTGAAACTTAACACAAGTGCTTAAAGAGGGTGACTATTATTTTGAAAGCAGTAAAGTAATTTTCATTATCATATGCTAACTATCAGCAGGATAACAAACACTAATTTTTCTATCATTGTAGTAAAATCATGTCAGTGTAGGGGGTGGGAAAAAAATGGGAAGATGTAGTGACAGCACTCTGTGAATATCGAATTCTTATTATTCAGAAAAAGTAGGGAAGGGTGGAGGAAATTTATTTATAAAAAATCCCCAGTAAATAATATATTAATTACCGAAGGGGGCTCAGCCCTGACACTGACAACTTATACAGGACATCATATGAAAGAGAGCAGCCGTTCAGAAAACTGAGGCAGATGAGATTAGGTTTGTGCAGGTTGTGTCACTGACATGCAGCCTTCTAGACAACCAAGTGAACATGCTACTAGACAAGCAAGTGAGCATATTACACAAGGACCTACGCAAACTACAAAACAATCAAAGACCGCTTCAATATCATAATGTAAAATTGTAATGGGAATGCAGACAGGGTGATAAAAAGAAGCAAATCTCTTTGAAATGTGAATCAAGAGGAAAAAAAATGACAGGCTCATAACATTCTCAGATGAGGGTTTAAGACTATGGCACTTTCTGCAAGAGCAACACAGAAAGTGAACACTAACACACACAGCTGTTGAAACAAGATTAGCATATTTTTTACAAGCTGTATAACTCCACTATTAGAGAACTCTGCTAATTTCAGAAAGGAAGATATCCTAGGACAGGGGGATGGAAGGTCTAGGTAAATGGAGAGGTGTGCTGCTAAATAAAGGCAAGTGGTTTTCAGCCTTTAGTACAGAAACTGTATCTCCTATAAAATAACCAGACTGACCTTCACTGATTTTCCAGCAGTAATTCCAAAAGGAAATGCAGCAAAATAGCTCTGTCTTTTGGTACTTTTGTGATGACAGCCATAAACTCAAATTTACCCACAAGGAGAGTTTTGCAATTGCAAAACCAATGTGGGCTGCAGTACCACCAGCATTTAAAGGCTGCCACTTGCAGCTCTGACTGTGGGAAGCCTAATGCAAGAATAAGACTCCAGCTGCAAGAAACCATGGGTTTTTATTTACTGTTGACTACAATACTTCACTTCACTCATTGTTGAAATATGGGTTGCTAGAAGGACAGATTTGTCCTTCAAGTGGAAAGGTACCAAATTCCAGTTAACTTCACTCTGAAATACTGGCTGACTGGCCACACTTGAGGAAAAGAATAAGGACAGAAGTTCTGTACAAAGACAAGAGACTGTCATGAGCAGCCATGAAAAAGACAGGCCTAAACACAGTGTAATAAAGGTGAAAGAACAATAAATAAATAAAGACAATTAAGATAAAAGACACAGAAAAGTTACACTGGAAGAAGCAAACCCCAATCACTGTTGTACCATCTGTGGGAAAAACGTGTTTTTCAAATTATGGGGAAAGGTGTACTTGGCCGCCCCAGGTACAAGTGTTATAACTGGCTGGTTTCAAAATAGCACAAATATTTCTGTTAAAATCACCAGTGAAATAAAAGGATAAATGAGACAATTTGACAGTTTTTGATGGTTTCTTAGTTTGGCTGCCTCTTATAGTTATTCCATAACATAAATCTTAATCTTGAGGCATAACAAAACACCAGGCAGCACGACAAAACTGCTTCTTGAAGTAGCAGTCAATTTGGTCCTACTGAATTGAAACAGTCTAATATATAAACACAACACTATAGAAAAAGAAACAGCTAAAAAAAGTTGCAGATTCAGATTAAAGTGCTAATAATTTTATGATAATTAAGAAACACTTGCTATTAACCATAAAACAAAGTGAACAATTTGTGATCAAGCTTATAGGGACAGACCTGCACACAGATGTAGGAGCCTAAGCTGCTTCTGCAAGGTCTTTTGTGGCCTCAAGCACAGGATTCAAATACTTCAGGATGAGCATTGGTTACATTTCAATATGAGATTGTGATATTGTCAATATATGATTGTGATATATTGTGATAACCTCTTTGAATATCTCTTTTTTTCTTTGCTAGCGAACACTGGCTCAAGCCCAAAGTAGCTACAACAACAAATCAAAACAATATAAAAAAATCAATATTTGCAAGCTTGCATACCAGGGAAGCCAAAACGGGAGGAAGACAAGAAGCAGTACACTTTCTCTCAGGGCCTGCTGGTAGGATGCATGCTGCAAGCCCCACGAGGAGGCATGTTATCTGGCCCACAGGAGCTCCAGTACCCACAACTGTGATTTGAGGCAGGGAGTAAACTCTAAAAAACTTAAATCATGAAGACCAAATTCAACAATTCATAGTACCAATGACTTAAAAACAGATTGAAGTTCACACAAATGGATACTTATTCAAAAATTAAATATCTCTTTTTTTTTTTCCAGAGACAACAGCAATTTACTCCTGCTATGTATTGCTTTCTACTAAGGGTGCTGATTTGTCAGTGTGTGCAGGGAGGGGGAGGAAAGAAAAGGTGTACCCGTTTTTAAAATACATGTTTATGAACAAGCATGTGGCTTCGGTTCATATCTTTTTGTTTACTCATTCTGACCTTAATACAGTCCTAAGCAAAGTAGTTTCTACAGAACTAGGAGAATGCTGCATTTAGAAGGGGTACAAGTTTTGTTGCCTTGACAGGTCAAGGTGGAGGGCTTTTTGGATGCTTGTGGGACCTTCACTTTTCCTCATTTTGAGCTTAAAAGAAAGACAAATATTAATAATTCTTCATTTCTGTTGAATCCTTAGGAATGTTTTTTCTGCAGTTTAGCTACTATTGTGAACAATTCCTTTACATAGCTCCACAAGCTCCACAAGCTACTCCCATACAAGGAACAGAAGAGCAAGTTAAGAAAATGATAAGAGAACTGCCTAGGGAAGACAGCACTGCACTGTACATTACAAAGATCAGAGGCAGCCCAGAAGCAGAATTAGAAAAAAAACCCTCTGTTCACAACTTTCATCACAATGCAGAAATTCTCAGAAATCTCAAATACCATCATTGTCATTTCTGAAATCAAGAAAGCTGGAGGAAAAAAAATTGCAGGAGGGACCTGATAAAAGCGCAAGTTAACGAGTCACTTTTGTGGAAGGTTTTACTGAGACATTTGACCTTAAATAACAGATACAATAGATTTTTAAGTCAAGTCAAAAGACTATCTGTCCGTGAATCCAAACCACTTTCATATCTGGTGAAGAAAGCTACTAAAAATGAAAGTTTTCTTTGCTTTTTTGGAAGGAATTCACTGAAACAACAAACCAAACAAAGATGCTTTCAGCCCAAGCAAACAAACAGAAATTCTGTTAGGAAGAGTGAGCAGCATATTCTTCCTCATATGTTGATCATGACAGAGTAGCACGCATTAGGTGAAAGAACTAAAGGCTCTGTTCAAAACATAGAACTTGACAGGAAATAACCCTGAAGTTTGTACATACACAACAATATTAATCCAATTTAATTTGCTGTCACCTCTCATTGACTAGCAACCTCAATTCATAGAAGTAGTTAGATAACGTATTTTTGTGATATGTTTACATATCATATCTATGTCTATGACTGTACGGGAGAACACCAAGAATAGAAAACAAGTGACTAGTTTCTTAGAAATAGAAACAAAATTTTAGCGAAATAGAGCTGGTGCTGTTAATAGCTAACTGTAAGAAAACTGGAACAAATAAGAAATTTTTACAGTGACAGACAGACTTTAGAAATCTTCATGATCATCTAGTGGACTAGATTACTTGGAAGACCTTCCAGAAAAGCTGAGACACAGAGATCCATGCTGAACTTTATCCTACTCTACACGAATTATAGATCAATAAACTAAGATACACAGAGGCTTATTATTTAGTAATATTTACAATGCTTCTCTGAGAAGCATGCTGTGAGTTTATCATGTTCAAGAGGCATCTGGATCTGGCACTGGGTGATGCTGATCAGTGGTTTAGGGGTGGACAGTTAGACTGGATGATCCTAGAGCTCTTTTCCAGCCTTGATGATTCTATGAGTTTGTGCAAAGTTTGTTTGTCTGCATAAGAAGGAGAAAGAAGAGGCCCCAGCCAGTGCAAACATTGCTAATGAAATAAAGATAAGAAATAAATATAAGAAATAAAGATATGTCTTTGTGCTGATGCCTGGTATATCACTACAATTTGTATAGTATCTTGCATTATCTTTTAAATGTCACCTACTGCAATAAGCAGTTCACAGAATCAGACATTTTTTAGATTGAAAAAGACTGAGATCATCAGGTCCAATCTATGACTGAACACCACATCAACTAGACCATGGCACTGAGTGCCATATCTAATCTTTCCCCCATTCTAATGCTCACTCACAATTTCTGTGAAGGATTTCTTTCTAATGTCCAACCTAAACCTCCCCTGGCACAGCTTAAGACCAAGTCCTCTTGTCTTATTGCTTGTTGTCTGGCAGAAAAGGCCAATCCCCACATGGAGACAACCTCCTTTTATATGAGAATCTTTGTTTTCTTGACTTTTTCTTTAAAATTATTTTTGCTACAGCTTTTTAAGGAAGTATTAATCTCTGGGTTTTGAAGATTGAAAATAAAAGTGGTGATCTCAGGCATTCAGCTACTTGTCTGTCACCCCAAATCTGGATAGTTGTAGATCATATGGTCAACAGGTCAGTGATCTCTATTGTTAAAGATATTCTAATATAGAGTAGTTCATAAATATTAATACATATGGATTTATTTTTCTACATAAAATAATCTTGTCATAATTCTAATGGTGATATTCTGACATTTTGTTTATTTGAGGAAGGAAAAAAATAACCTCAAACCAAACATGAATGAGGGTGTGGCTAAATTAGGAATTAGAAATTCTACAGGAAGCATGACGTAGTCTACATCTGTGTCAACTGGGAAGCACGCATTAACATAAATTTTGCTCTTTCCTGGATGGCTAGACTTGTGGTGCTCCTACCAACCAGAGAAGTCCAACTCGCACATGCTTACATGTGATATTCCCTTGATGCAGTCTCCACTAATCTTCTAAGTGTTGTATGTGATTCCTTCTGTGTGCAAAAGCTACAGGGCAAACAGCAATCAATGTGTAATTTGACTTGATGCCCTTTGAGTTTCCCAGTACTCTGAAACAGGCAAAATCACTTAGAGCAGATGATTCAATTTGTCAGGCAGCACTGTGGGTAATGTGCATCGGCCTTAATTCAGCTGTAGCAGAAGAGGGTGTCTTGTCAGTCCGTCAGCATATTGGGCTGGTAATTCACAGGAGCAAGGCAGAGTAGGATGTGAGCCATAAGCAATCCAAGCAAGAATATTTAGTTAGAGAGGAACTCATGTGCATGAACAAATATTAACATTTATAGTCACATAGCAATGCATTTTATAGACATAAATACAGTGATTGTAGCTACTGAAAGGAAAGTTCACAGACAGGTGCTTCCCCACATACCTCACCAAAGCTCATCGAAAGAACAAAGAAATTCTCCCTCTGGCTGTTTATGAACATGCTTTCCAGTTTTCCAGGCCATCACCTCTCAGGAGGTTTTTGTTTTGGTTTCACTTAGGTTTTGGTTACTTTTGCTCTCTAACTGCTTCTGCTTGGCTCCATCTATCCCAGAACTCTGAAGAAAAATTCTGAGAAGGGAAAGGCAGGAGGAAAATCCAGATTCCTCCATTTAATATGGGTTTCAATGGTGAAGTTTTTTCCATATATATCAGCAAAGACCCCTTGCTACACTTCTGCCAGACCTTGATACACACTGTTTGAAATCATGTAACAACAGAAAATGATACACAGAGCAAACAATTCATGT
The DNA here is from genome assembly GCA_013399835.1 of Leptocoma aspasia. Taxonomy (NCBI): domain Eukaryota; kingdom Metazoa; phylum Chordata; class Aves; order Passeriformes; family Nectariniidae; genus Leptocoma; species Leptocoma aspasia. Next base: position 542,560 of record VXAX01004650.1, read on the forward strand.
CTGTTGTTTAGTATATTAATCTCAGGAAATAATAATTTACACTAATTTTATCTACATATGAACAATCAGTTCTGCTGTCTAGGGTTTGAAAGCCCATTAAAGAAGACTATGTATTGATATGATAGCCTTGATTCCAAGATTTAGCTGTAGGTTATAGCAATATTCATACAGGTAGGCAGACAGTAGGCCTATGCAGATGCAGATTTATAATTCCCTTTCATAAATAATAGTTTTATAAAAGATACAAATACGGTGTTAGAGAACATCCCAGGATCATATCTTAGCTTCTATTTGAAATATGGTAGAATATTTTTGGCCTCTATTGAAAATACAAAAAGATCTAACCTGAGAAAACAGTGAGATATCCTACAATTATTTAAACCACACAAGACAGTGAAGAATCTTTTATCAAAGATGCAGGACTACTTACCTTTCCTGATAGACTATTTTTTGAAATGTCAGGATCCTAGAGAATTACCATTAAGCCTCCAGAGAGCACGTACTTTTCCTTATTGCCTCTTCTATTGTTTATCTGAGATCAAATTTGGCCCAAATAATTCATACACAAGATTTCAACAAGCATATTAACCCAAGCAGTGCTGGATAGAGTGTTTAATACCTAATTAGTAAAAAATCAAGCATCTGAAATACAATCACCACAGAGGATATCACAAACAAGTGCGACCTTCCCATTTTAATTTTAACAAAAAGCCTCAAAAAGCCTTTACACTTCTGTGCAAATTGCCTGCCCTTTTTGCAGCAGTGTCCTCGCTGGGATGCTGACAACCTACACAGGGCACCTACAGTCAACACGACTTTGCCTTTCACTACCCTGATTAAGTAAGTAATGTTCACTTCCCAGGAATCCCCCATGGAGCAGCAGCATTCCTATGTGCCCGGCCGTAACAGCAGTAATGACTGGATTCTGAGAGAATTTGAAAACCTTCCTCAACACACTTATTTCTGTTTTTCAACCTATATTCAAAGCGATACTTTGGCATTGCTATGTAATTTTTGACAGGGTTACAGTAAATTCATCATGCTAAACTGAAATGTTTCTGGCAGATGTCTACTCTGCAGCAATCAAGCTATGTGTACAGTAAAATATGACAGCCACAGAGATACTTCTAGTTGTAAAATTATACATATAATACTTTATTAATGCTAACTTGGACCACAATTATGCAGTATATTATTTATTGCTTTAATTAGGAAATATTTATTTCAAAAACTTGCTTTAGCTTGTTATACGGATAAAATTTTTTTTAAATTTAGTCTTGAGTCAAAAAGTATTATTGGTAAAAAGGAAATAAACAAGCAAATATTTTAATAACAACAGAGTTTCTTTTTCAATCCTTCAGTCTTTTTTTCCTTGACTACTAGCAAATTACTTTTTCAGTCATTTCTAGTTTTCTTCCTCAAGACTTCTTTGCAACAGTGGATTTGGAAAGCTGTTTGGGGGGAGAGGGGGAAACCTTGAATCATTAAAGGGGAATACCACAACTTTTCTAAAAGTAAACATTACAAAACAGGAGACAAAGGAGTAGGATTTATTTTGAAAGTAATTTAAACTATTCGTATATATGAGAGTCAAGCTTAAACCATGCAGAAGAGCTAGTTCCATGAGTAGAAGAACTAATTTCCATTTGTGTGATTTCAGTTGCTCAGCTCAATTTCCATGCATTTAGTAAAATGTGAACTTCAACTGCAGGTTTTGCCACTATTAAATACTTTTAGCAAGTCTCCCTTCTGTGGATTCCTTGACAGCTTACAGGAGCTGACCAAATTCTGCCAGTGTCCTCTCACTGGGGTAAGAATAAGATCAGTCTCCTTTGATTTTCTTTGGCTTTTTTTAATTGCTCTCACTTTTCATTTCATTTAAATGAGACCACAAGGCTTGAAAGTCCTTAGTAGGGAGTTAGAAAATAGATAAGCACACATGCAAGCATATACATCACAGTGGATTATTAAACCCTTTGCTCTCTGGAAACCAGGAAAAGAAAAGGGTAAAATTCATTTGGTCATTGGAGAAATCCCCATGTCACATAATACAGTCTTACAAACTACTAATGATTTCCATAGGGGTCAATTTTCATTTTATCATTTGACTCCCATAAGAATAACACAGGACCAAGGAAGCCTAAGGGAAATAAATAAATAAATAAACCTAATGGTATAGTTTGTGAGCTAAATTTCTCCTGGAGTAGAGGAATGCAAAATTACAGCTGAATCAATGTAACACAGCATTTTATTAACCTTTAACTAAGGAGCAGGGAAGTGAAATATGCAGCAAAGTCTCCACACACGTCTGACCTCTCCACCTGCTCTATAATTTCCTGCATTGCAAGGTGTGGAAGGATTGTGTACAAAGAACAGTCAGTATCCACTTCCTTTTCTCAGCCCAGAGGAATTGGACCTTCACGCTCTGTATTTTTGCTTTTTTAACATTTCAGAGTGGATTTGTAATGGTTATGATGAGCCTTCTGGCGAATCCCATTGGTCCTTTGTTTAATACTCTGGAATGCATTTTGTCTTGTGAATTTTCCATAAACTACTATATCATAGATGAACTCTCATGCTTTATTTCACTATGAGTGAACTATTTATCTTAACTCTGCTGCTTATCTTCCTTTCACAGCCCATTTTATTAACTTTTTTTTATATTAAGCAAATTCACTTTTTATCTATGATGTTTGTTTTACAGGTAATTCATCCAATTTAAGGTATTTTTTCAGGGACTTCAATTTCATTTTGCCCTTGAAATTAACACCTAATGTGTTTTACATTTTTGAAATAGAAATTAATCTTTATTTGAATTAATAGTCCAGAACTATAACCTACATTCACCATATTTGAATGTTGGTATGGGAATCATCTGTGACCACATATAATCCTGGACAACTACTGTGATAGTGGATATACATATTTGTGTTGTGGAGATCCTGCAGTGGTAAAAAAAGTATTTCTTTTATTTTAATATTTGACAAAAGTAAGAATTCTACAAACTCCATTCACACAGGGTAATCTCTTCTTGCCACTATATAAATCCATGACGTAGTACTGTACCATCTCATCTAACTTCTCTAAGATGAAAAGAAATAAAATTCTGTCCAGTTCAGCTTGTCTTGACTACATTTTTTCTCTGTATATGCTATACATATATATATATGTATTCATATACACACACAGCCTTTTAAAGGTAAGTGTAACTCTGAGAAAAGCATCAGTTGTGGACCAAGATTGCCAAGAGGTGAGTAATCAAATGCTGGGTTTGATGGTTTTTTCAATGCATTACTATCTTCACAGCTACATTTGGGTAAGAAACTGGAGATCCATACTTGTTTGGCTTTAGAGTTTAGTTCTTTCTATATCTCTCTGGCAGAATAAGAAAAGCTTCAAAGCACTGCAATTTGTGCCTGTGAAGATACCGGTACAGTGTGATGAAGCTCAGTCTTCTGCTGGAAAAACTTGACTACAAGAAGCTGTGAAATTCTCACTTTCTAAAGTGATTTTATATATCTAAGTAATTTCAGATGTTCTGTTTTAACTTTCTGTTTTTCAAAACCTGAAGGACTGAAAGCGTGTTCTGAAACTGATTTCCTTAGCACACTCATTCTTCCTTGCTTCCACTCACTGCACTATCCATTGAAATATTGAAAGGTCACCATGAAAGGCTGCAGGATTTCAGCTTTAACTCATTGTTCAGTACCTTCTTCACCACGATCCTCAAGTCCTTTCAAAGTGTTTGAAATTATTCTTTTTTACATGAAGTAAATTCTGAATATTTCCTTTCCCTTTCATAGCATGGAAAACCATTCACAGAGAAGAGATCCATCCTACCAGGTTCAGACTGCTCTAAATAAGCACCTTGTAATGATATGTATTTAATTTACTGTTCCATCAGCTATTGATTCATCTACAAGTTCTGCTAGAAATGTTTCCAGATCATTGATTAAAGTGTTGAAGAGTTGTAGGCACAGTACCAATTTCCTCAGAACCTCTCTAAAATCACCCTTTTTGTACGTTTTCATTTGACAACTATGGTTTTGAGACCTATCAGTTACTTGGTTTCAGTCTCCATCACCTGTACAGATTAAAGAATAACATTGCAAATCAGGATATCATATCAGTCCTAAATCAAAAGTGTTAAGAACTCAGGCATATTATAGCTGTATATTTATTTTTATAAAACTTTTATTCTCATTAGTGAATGATAATTGAGAAGTATTTTCCATAAAAGTACACTGACATACATTAGATTTTCTCTGTGAATAAAATTACTCTAATTGTCGTTTTTGAACATGAAGAGTAGTAAGGGAGCACTAACCTTTTGAAACACAGTTTGTATATGTTAAAATTCACTCTCACCTATGATCTTAAAACCATACTTCAAGGCTACTACAAGGTTGCAGGTAAGTTCAATAAGAAAAAACATCACTCTTCAGTAGCTTTTTTTTTCCTTCATAAATATGTATTAAGTATCAAAGATGCAATGAGATTCACCAGAACTGGACAGGAAGTTTCAGTGAAAACACAGAGGATGCTGGATTAGCAAACCAAGTGCCCAAAAGAGTGGCAAGAAACTGAAAGCTGAGATGGAGTGAAAATACGAAAGTAAAAAATGTAGATAAACTTTAATGACATGGCCAATTCATTTTCTCAGTTTGTTTGCTAATACAACACTTGCAGGTCTCCATCCTGGAAATTTTTAAAAGCGTTCTGCAAATCCCTCAAAAATCTTTCAAGGGATTATGTAGATGATCATAATGCTGATTCTTTGGACTGCTTCCTTTACAAAAGTTAAGGTGCAAGTGAAATACTGTCAACTTTCCTACCACAGAAATCCATGCACATTATAGACATGAATGTATCTCTTACCTCAATATACTATCCAACATCTGTGTTTCTTATTAGCAGAAAAAAAAAATTCTTCATGGGTTGTTTCCTCAGTCTTAGTTTGAAATGAGAAGCACAGCTCATACAGTTTTATAATGCCTGAAATGAATGTTGCACTGAAAAACAACAGGTTGGGACTAGATTTGTTTGGATTAGGCAAGGGAAACTAGGCAGGAGTATGAAAACTATGTGAAAGGTTAATATATGAAAGGTTATGACAAAAGAATGGTGATTGTTCTACACATCCACTGGGAATAGAACACGGATACATCAGTTTTATTTGCAGAAATGAAAATAAGATTGAATGGGATTTAAGGAAAAAAGCTTTCTACCTGTTAAGATTTTACTGTAGCACAAGTGAGAACTATCTCTAGTGTCCAAAACTCCCTTCATCAGAGGCTTCCAAGAAATGTTTTTAGATACTGTTACAGTTTAGACTGCTGAACTGGAAGTTCTCTAGAAGTTTCATCCAATCATGTAATTCTGTGTTTCCGTAAGACTTTGGGATTAGTACCTTTCAGTATTAGCCTTATTTATACAAGTGATTATGCAAAGTAATGTCCAGAAAAGTTGGAAATTAGTATTACTCAGAAACACAACAAATTTTTGTCCTTTCCAAACAATGTGTAAGGTAGGAGTTCAGTATGAAGTAACCTTTTTTTATTTACATGTACATGTACTACAAAAATATTATGGTTCTGCTTTCAGACATTATAGAAATTAATATCAGCTTTAAAAGGATGTGATACGTGTAAAAATACCATTTTAACACCAAAAAAGAAAAAAGATTTTCACCACAGATTTTGTAACAAGACTTGCATATACAATACATAGAACAATTTAAAAATCATTTTGATGAATTATGAATTACCTGTAAAAGAATAAGTGAGTGAGGACATTCTCAATTTTGGTAAATATTTATAGAGCCAAACAATATGAAGTATATGTAACAATCAAATTTCTAGTGAAAATGTGTGCAAGAAGGTTTATTTTGAAAGGAAAATTCCTACTCCCAGTGTCATACCCAATTAAATTCTCCAGGTAATGACCCCATTTGCATAGAGAGCTGAACCCACAAGTGGGAATTTTAATGGGCACAGCACCTGAGTACATTAATTGAGAGTGACACTACTTGAACTAGTTTTGTGCTTACCCCACTGAAAATTCTACTCATATTATTTTTAATGTCAAGCTACAAGTCAAATTTCAAGATGATGGATTTGTTCTTTTTTAAGCATTGAATTTGAATAAAAGGCGGCTTTAATTCTGTTATGCATTGCATACCTTTAACTAATATGTAGTTCTGATTCTCACTATTGCTTCATTTTTTCAGTGATTGGGATTTAATTTTATTCATTAATTTGTAAATAATTAGATAGAAAATAATGCCTTCTGCAGCTAAATTCCTTCTGGATCGCTGTTTAATGTACTTTAACCAGAATATGTGTTACAGTTAAGCTGACATAATAGTTTACTAAAATGTAATTGTGTAAATATGTGTAATTACTCTTTCTGAGGAAACAAAACTGAATATAAAATTTCAGTCATGGATACCTTAATTTTCTTAAACTTAACCCCAGTAAGGCTTGGTAGTTGCAAGCAGATTACTGAGGCAGAGACAGCAGTTGCCAAGAGTAGTGGGATCCCTGTAAAATATTTCCCTTTATCCTTCACACACTACTTCTAATGACCTTGAAGTTATTGTGGATTCTAAACCACTATTGTTAGTCTACATTAAATATGTAATCAAGGTGTCTCCTCCTCACATGAAGAAACAGATGAATGGACTTGCATTTCCTAGGGAGGAAAGAAAGATCGCATTGTTTAATACTTTATTCTTCCCAGTTTGTTCTTAATTAGTCCTCAGTAACTGAAGGTAGCTCAGAATCAAAAACTACCATATATATCCACACACACAGGTATATATATACATTGCTACTCTCAAATGTGCTAATTTGAAACTAACTAGTCTTATTCTTGTAAGCAGAGCTATTTTGAAGATTGTCAGTTTGCAAAATTCTGCAAAATCCATCTTGATAGAACTTCTGGTGCTTTATTTGAGCAAGAAAGACAATCAATCCATTTTCATTTTCAAATATTTCAACACTATTGACATTCAGTTATTTAGATGCTAAGTCCAAAGTTCCAAAGAAATCACTTTTACAAGTCTCTTTGACTAGAAGTTGCATATAGCAGAGAACATAAAAAGATGAAGAAACAACTTACAATGCAACAGGTATCTTGGTATTGTCCCAGACTTCCTCAATGAAGACCCTTTCAATTCTCTTTGAACCAAAATTTAAAAGCAAAACAAAACCAAACATACTACCTTGCAAAAAAAGCTAAGGAAACAAAGGTAGGCACTGTGAATCTGGTGCCTCAAAAAGTAGGATTGTAACATGAAACATACTGGAGTACAGCATATTCACAGTGTGGTCACTTTGTGCAACTTGGAGATGAGACAAATTTCTGAATCCTACATCACTGATTGAAGAGGAATTGTGTAGTGCTTGGGCCCCAATTACATACCCTACTTAGATGATATAAAGAGCCCCAATTATAGTGGAGTATTTTGTCAGTTAAAATAGCATATGCATACCAGAATAAAAATCAGTAAGTCATTATCAAATGTATGAAAGGTATTATACAGTCTTTCATCTTACATTCCATTTTTATGAGTACTGAATGGTAATGTACTAACAATTGCTATAATATGCGTAGTAAAATAAGAAAACAAGACTGTACACAGTGTTTTATTAAGTGTGCTGAACTGATAGGAGAATTGGAATTGTTCAGCCTGGAAAAAAGAGCTTTTGGGTGGCCTAACTGCAGCCTTCCAGTTACCTGAAGGGAGCCTAAAAGGAAATTGGAGAGATACCATTTACAACATCATGTAGTGATAGCATGAGGGAGAATGGGCTTTAAGCTGAAAGAGGGGAGGTTTAGATTAGATATTGGGAAGCAATTCCCAATGTGAGGGTGATGAGGCACGAGAACAGGTTGCCCAGAGAAGTTATGGATGCTCCTGGAAGTGTTCAAAGCCCAGCTGCATGGGGCTGTGAGCAACCTGATCTAGCTGAAGTTGTCCCTGCCCATGGCAAGTGGGTTGGGATCATATGATGCTTAAGGTCCCTCCCAACCCAAGCCCTTCTATGAACCTATGATTAAAAACCATAAAGACATTAAGAACATCTAATCTAATTAAACTGTTTTTAAACTGCCTGTTTTGCAGAATTAGAATTCAGAGAACGTTCTCTTTCCAACTACAGTAGAAATAGCAATTATATTAAAGATTTCTAAAGGAGAGAAAACACATCCTTGTATGACACTACCACCAAATCACTGGTAAACAGCATAAGCAAGTGTTTAAGAGTAGGCTAAACTTTGTACAATCAACCAACTTCATGTCAAGTGCACTGAACACACTCAACAAGTGCAGCTTGGAACTGAGTGCAGAGTATTATTTTTACTGAACTTCTTTTATTGTTAAAACTGAGTTAAGGTCTCCCTGCTCTGCTCTCTTTGGAAGTGCTAAGAGCTGGCAAAAGGTTTGGAAGGTAAGGGAAAACACAAGATTAATGTCTCTAGGATTCTAGAGCTACTACTGTCACCATCAATACAATGTGGAGTTTTCCTGTAGGTGTTGTATGCACTGAAAGACTAAGACAAGACACAAGGGAGGTATTTCTCTAATGTTTAACTTAATTTTGGGGCCAAGAGTAAGATTTCAGATACATCATTCATTCTATCATCTGCTGCCTTTTAGAAAGTTACAAGACTGGAGACAATAAAAGCTTTAACACGGAGATACATCAATACAATTGGCACTGCTCTCCAAGAATATACATCAAGTATTGCAACCATTAAGATAACATGAAAAAAAGCCTAAGTGTGTGAAGAGCTCCAAAAAGTTTCTCATTTAGAATACTATCAAATCAGTGATTCATCTAAGTCAACACACAGTTCTTAACATGAGAACTACGACTGAAATAAAGCCATTATTCAATCCAAAACCTCCTGAATGTTCCTGATCCTTCTTCACAGGAGCCATTTTTTCCTAAAAATCTTATGTATTATGGATACTGCCTAAACCAACTAAAATAGGTGTCAAATGATGCTATTTTTCTATGTGTTTATCAGTTCTTTTACTAAAACAATTATTTTGGTGCACAGTCTCAATGCAAGACTTCATGATACACACTCAAACACAATTTCTGCCACCTTTATCATCTTTCCTCTGTAATGGCCAGAGAAGCAATTTTTTTGACCCTCTGTGGGGATATAGATGTAGAAAAATTAGTGCAAAAGACTGTAGACATGCAGTTTCTGCAGTTTTAAAGTAGTATAAGGACGTTCACACTCAGCTTAAGCCAACGTGAAAAAAAAAATCGTATGAATACTAAGAGCCGATTACATTCTTGGTTCAGCTTGTTTTTAGTAAACTGAAGACTTGCTGTGGATGTATTAAAATAACTTTCATTTTGATAAAATTTAATCATTACTGTAATTTCACCTAATTAATTCAATTTCACCAAGGAATGAATTGTCCCTCTTAATGATAAACGTTTTTACCGTAGAGGTTCATGCTAGCACAGCTTCTAGTGCCTGAGTTGGCTGAGCTCCACCTCTAAGAAAACTTGTACACCCGTTCACCCTCTATGCAAGTCACCCAAAGGCCAACACCTTTGGCAAGGGTTAAAGCAGAAGGAAAAACACAAAAAGACATTAAATTATTCTTCAGAGGAGTAACAAGGCAAGACTAGAAGAATCCAAAAGTTTCAAAATAGTGATATCCAAAAGTTTCAAAATAAAGATCTTTATTTCAAAATAGTGTTCGCAAGTAGCACATCCAATTGATATAAAATACAAACAGCACGTTTTTCAAATGGGCCAGTTTGCAGAAGTATAAACTGAAACGCTGTACAAGTTCACAAGAACTATTATAAAATAGACAATTAAGTTCTAATATTTTCATTTTATTTAAACTCTATTTTCACATTTGACTTCTGATTCTGCTTTTTTTTATTACAAAAGGTGCTTACAAGACTGATTATAGAGTGAAAATTACAAAACAGAATTTAAGGATATAAATATAGAAAGGAATTCCTTAAACTACATGCTAATATTCTCTGCTACAAAGATACATTTTTCAAAAGTGCTAACATCTCTACGACAAACAGTAGCAGATTACATTTAAATGTGAAACAAAATACACAATTTTTTATTTTTTCAATTGTCTGTAATACTTTGATACTTCTAATCATTATGAGGTTTAATAACACTATTTTCACTTCTTATTATTTCACAAATAAAGTAGGAAAAGACATATTTGTGTGTGTATGTCCATGTGTGTGAGAAAAAGCATACATACATATGCATGAACAATGTTCTCATAATTATTGCTTTTATAATTCCACTAAATAAAAAACCCACTAAGTTCCAGTAAGCAGAAACAAGGGCTTGTGCAGGAAATCTATAGATAATTTTACGCGGGAAAAGAACTCCCTAGATTGGTATTTTTAAATTTTTCTAAACCACATCAACCTGTGGTAAAAGTAATTTTTAGTAATATCTAGCATTCACTAGCATGATACACCAATGTGAATTTTCCAATTCACACTGCTCCACCAGGGCATGGATATTGGGGCAGGACAAGAGACTGGAAGTCCTCTTCCCTGTTCCAAAAGCACAATCAGACAAGGAACAGCCATAATTCACCTCTCTGTGACCAGAAGGACATGAGGAAAGACAGTTCATGGTGCTGTCTAGCCCCAGAGAACATGTTCCCACAACCAGGGTGTCAACCACAGACCTACAATGGACAAAGTACTGTCTAGACTTTTTCTAAGGTGCATTGAGTCCCAATGCTCACTGTGATGCCCCCAATTTCCCCAGAGGCATTATGTCTTACAAAGACAAAATGCCTCCAGGCAATGCCACTCAGCCAAGGCACCTCTTCCCTCTTCCCAATGTGGTTCAGCCTTTAAGGAGTCATAATTGAGCCCCATGAGCCTGATTCTGAGCACTGGGAATTTATCAATTTAACTATATTATTCCTTATTAGCCTGCCTATTACCATAATATTTTTGTGCTCTCTAACTGGAATTTTACCAATAGAAAATTCTGACATGAATGGAAATGCACTTCGTTTACGCAATACAGATCAGAATCTGGCCCAATATATGGAAAGAAAAAAAAAACCATAATAAGAATAATACTTGTAGCAACTATCAAAAAGCAGATTAGGAAACCCTCTGAGGGTAAATCTGCATTGTATCAGAATACACCACAATACTGCATATGCTAAGGCAAAACGTAACACTTCCCAGCTCCCTAGCATAGTTAAGGATTTGGCTTCAGTGATAACTTGCAGTAGTAGGCACTACTAGTCAGTGTTCACAAGAAGAAGCTTTGGTTAATTTCAGACCATTTGTCGACTTAGCTTCACACTCCTGTGATCTTTAGCTTGTCACATTTGCATAAACTGAATTCACTATAGTAGAAAGAGACATTTATGGCCAATTCACTCAACACACGTGCTATTGGCTATTGATGACTCTTGTAACAAGGACTGAATTTAGGAGATCTGTACTCCACAAATGGAGTATCTGGGGTGTAAACAGGAAAGTTTAAGTATGTCAGATCAAGATGTGTGGGTGGTTTACACAGAAAAGTTTGTGGGATACAGACATGAAAAGGAGAAATTAGCAGATAGTAAAGAAAATGGGTATTTTGATTCCCTAAATCTGGAATGCCATAAACCTCTCCATGTGTTCCACAATTACAATTACAAAAGAGAGCTTTTCTTGGAAAACCTTAATGGCGTAATAGGGAATATACAGTTAGGTCCAATATATCCTAACTGCATTTTTCAAGCATTTTAAATACCAATCCTTTTATTTTTAAAGCATATCATATATTTTAAATTATCTTTTTTTACACAGTTATTTAAAAATAACATATAAAATGTATCTGAGAATAAACATTTTTTCACTTGCTTTTTGCATTTAATGACAGAATTCCTTGATCAAGTCAGTTTAAATTTGTTTTTATACCCTGTTTAAATTCTGCTACCCTCTGTAGATCTTTCTTACACCGAAAAGAGATCAAGTTATGTGACACTGGCTCCAAAGCCACAAACACCAACCAGGCTGCTTCATGTACTGGTTAAGATTCTTGAGTTAACTTCTAATAATTTTCCTCTTATAGCCAATGTTTGAAGTATTTTCAGTCTATTAGTATGTTACTCTAAGGATATATTTCATGTCTACAGAGATTTCCAAAGTCTGTTTCTAAGACGAAGCATTTCAAGTAATAATAGTACTGAACTAAAATGGTAAGGTCTCTATTCTGTCTTGATTGATGACAAAGAAATGCTGATACTCTCCTAGTATAGGGAAAAACTTACATTTTTTAGATTGTCAAATAATCTCAGCGATGGAAAATACCAGGAATTGCTCTCTAATCAATGAGAAATTAAAAAAAAAAGACATATTGCCAACATGACCACTGTAGCAAAACCAACAGTAGATTTCTGGTGCTGGCTTTTGAATCAAGTTTAAAACAACAGAGCAAAGTTGCTTTCAACCCAAAGAGAGAGAAATAGAGATATTTTGATTTTCAGAATGCCTGTAAAGGCATGTTATGCATGAAGACATTTGAGTGTTTAAACATTAAAGTAGGTAAAGGCAAATACTTAAGGCTTTGCCTTGCAGTCTGTTCTCTGACCAAAACCTACCACTAAATTCAAATGGCAATTTTGCCTTCATACGGCCTGCAGTATCAGGCCTACACTTCACTTTCAATAAACTCTTCCATTTGCAAAGCCAAAAGGAAGCTGGAATGTAGTTTCAGTTTCACATACAAAACTATACAATTTGTGTTAGAATACAGATTTAAGGATTGCTTTTTAAAAAAATATTTATATAAAGGGAATTAACAGTGCAAGTGTGAAAATCTTACCTTGTCTTTCTTCAAATGTATTTAAAGAAAAGCTCTCCAGTTTTATAGAGAATAAAATAGAAAGGGATAAATATTTCATGATGGGAAGCAGATCCCACAGCACTCCATGCAGATCTCCAGGCAATCTGAAGATTCACAACACGCGTCCATTATGCCACAGTCCATATCACATGGGCAGTTACAGTCATCCCCCATCTCGTCCCCGCAGCAACAGCAGCAGGCTTCCGACGTGCAGATGCCACACGATGCTTGTCCCAGAACAATGTTACAGAGGGTGAGAAATTCACAGAACAAGCAAGCCAGGATACAGTGAACACAGCAATCTTCATTTGTAATAGTTCAGCAGCATGTCAGGAACGAACAAAACAAACAAACGAAACAATAAAAAAAAGGCAAAGAAGAAAAGAGAAAATCATTAATATGTCATTCTAAATCCAGATACATCACAATGTCAAATAAATAGCTGAATGAAAACCATTCAGAGTCGACATAATCTACCACAAAAAAACCCAAAACTGCTTCCCACCTTCATGGTCACTTCTGCAGCTCAACTCATCTCCAACTTTGTGCAAGTTTTGTGTCACCACTTCACTTTATACAAATCCCAAACAGTAAACTGCTCAGAGCTGCTTAGATCAATCTCCTTAGTAACTTACTACGTAAAATATCCATATCTATTATCTCCAGTTATACACTCTTACACAAACTGATAAAAAAATAATAAAAACAACACCTAGTGAGGGAAACTCCCTAAAATTATTTCCAGCCCTTCCCAGTTCATGTCACCCTTCTGAAACTGTTTTGCTTGCTCGATACATGTGAAATAAAATAAAGGAGTTGCCTAAACATTGTTGCTTTCTTTATTGTTTTCCACACACGTTAAAACCAGCTTAACAGTATGTTATATGCATTTCTTACTTTCAACAATACGTAAAATATTCAGTCAAAATACAGATTTTTCTCTTGCTTTTCTACACAAATCTACTAAAGAATTGCCATTCTTTTAATGTACTGCTTCAATCTTCAAACCATACCTGAACATCAATATCCAGCTTTTCGATGTACTACTATATAAATTATATAGATAATTAAGGTGTCCCACAAACTATCTGCAAAAAATACACCCAAAGAGTAAATATATGGAATAACTTCAAGCAATAATACATCCATGAGACATGACAGGAAAACAAGGATTGGAGCTAAACATGTGCCAGTGAACAGGAGATTGCAGGATTGAGGAATATACTCTATTTTACATAATATGTATAAATTCACACATATAAACGTATTTAATTTGTAAGACGCAGTGAACAGTCATTCAGAAACAAAATGAAAACTTAAAAATACAAGATGTGTTCAGGATGGAGAAATACTTTTCTTTCCTAGCCTCAGCTTTTGTTCTTTTTACTGCCTGTAAACTTTGAACTTTTTAGCCACAGACAGGTGAAGATTGGGAAAATGTTCTGGGGAAAATATCCTGCAAAATTTCACCCTATCTCTTGTCCCTACAGTCTATCACAAGTATCTTCTATGAGACTCTGTTAAGAACAACAGGATATTGAGCTATATGGAGCACTGGTCTGAGCACCTACAGACATTATGTTCTATAAAAGTTACGCTCTTACAGTTTCCATGCTGAAGACTGCTGTCATAGGGGGAAATTTGCAATTACTTGTAACTATTATCAGGCCTTCTAACCAAGTTTATAAATGTAAAAAATTGTGCAGTAGCCATGGCAGTATGTTGATTGATTCCAAATACCTCTAACATTGCAGAAACTCTGACTGCATGATACTGGAGAGATGACTTACACAAACAGGCATGAATACTTACAGCAGTGCAGCCAGAGGCTCAGACCAGCTAAATCTGTCCCAAGAAGCCCACTCCTACTTAATCTACTACTTAGATGCAAACGTAGCTTGGACATTTCAGTACTGCAATGTGGCCATAATCATAATGTACTACTGAACCCTTATGCCCAAAAGGAAAAAATGGAAATTTCAGAAAAAGCAAGAAGAGGGAAAAAACCCCAAAACCCTAACCTTAAAATCTCCCTACTACTGTGCAGGAAGCAAAACTGAGAGGAAACCACAGGTACAGTTAGTTAATGTGCTTTAAAGAAAATTGTTTCTTGTATTAAAAAGCTTCTATTCCCAAAGACATAATATTGCTAAATAAATGACGTTCATAGAAACACAGAAGATATGTGGAAAAGAGCTGGAGAGTATCAGTTCACTGAAGAGGACCAAAGCCAGACTGATAGTGATTAATTAGCTGGTTGTCATGGAGATGGTGTTAAATACGCTCAGGTAAAATCTCCTTTCAGATGTTCTTTTAATATGAAGGAAAAAGATAAAGAAGCCAGGAGTCCTATCTAAGAAACCTTCATATTTGAGGAACTAAGCTTTTAGTATATCACATCTTTAAAATACTTAGCTCACATCTTTAAAATACTTAGCTTGAAGAAGCTAACAGAACAACAAATGTTGTTCTACAAATGCTTTTAGTACACCATAATGAAACTTTGTGTGCATACATACTGTAAATAAGATGTCCAAAAAAACCTTGCCTGCTTCATGCAGGGATATGTAAAATTGCAGGGACAGGAATACACATTCACAGACATTATAATACGTTTCTATTGATGGGCAAGGAACAGAGTTCATAGGTTAACAAACAGAGATTGTACTCAGAAAGCATTTTCTGGACCCACAAAGAACTTTTCCCTCCTAATCTAAAAAACCCACCAAATCATGACTTACAAGAAGAGGCCACGTTGATTGATTTAAACGAAGGTATTTCAAAGTAAAAGCTATGAAAAATGGTCCAAGACACAGTAAGAAATTTTGGCCATTAGTATTATTACGGAAACTTTGTAGAGGATCTTTTTTCCATCTCTTCTTCACTGACTGTAACACTAAAATGATTTATTTTTATTTCCTTCTCCCCAGATGGCAAACCTAATATTCGATTCAAAAAATCTTTATATAACAACTTTACTTAACCTCCACAAACAATTAACAGAAAGTAGAGACACCCTTTAGGGCTCTCTTCATTCTTGCTATGACTCACTTGTACAATGAAGATAAACTTCAATCCACATTTCAAGGAAAAACCTGAAATAATCATACTTTTATGTTCTTCACGTTATTGACTTCTAATAGCTATCCAGGTAGCAATTATTTAACACATGACAACGCATGCTGTTACCTAGTCCTACCTAACTTGGTGAATTCAGAATCATGACTCTAAAGGGCTCTAATACAGTTGGATAAAATGGGTGGAAGAATAATTTCTTCCATGTATGACCCCTATTTCTTGGCTTATCTACAGATGCAATTACAGGAAAAAGATACAGTTACACTGTCTTTTTGTAGTAATAACAAACTGCCATGCCACACAAAACTCATCCTTCTCTAGTATCTACATTCCCACAGCAACCTGTCAGTTCCACAGAAAACATTACACGGCTAAAACCAACTGCCATTATGATCCGTGGAATACAGCCATGAAGCGCTATGCAAAGTTCACTTCAAAAGAGATGAGCACAGGTTTTTCATTACCATGTTGGAGACCACTACAACATATTTCACTGCTTGTACAAGACACTCTAGTAATTTTTTCCTGCTTGTAAGACCAAGGAGACTATTTAAAATTACATATTATTCTAAATTTCAAAACTTATTAAGAATTAAGAATAACTTAGATTAACATTAATTGATGTTAAGATTAACATTAAGAATAAAGACTATACTTCCACTCTTTAACCTTACCCCATCAAATTTTTTTTTTTTCCAGGTGATTGAGGAGTGGTTCACTTTAATCCAACTAGAACTAAGCATATTTTATGTATTTGTTAACAAGGTGATTTTAATGTCCGACAATGTGTTTTCTGGAAACTCTAGCCTTTTCTAATAAGGAAATGATACAGTAATAACAGTTATGACACTGGTGCCAGCTTAAAATTACCTATTTCTTTAAGCTCTTTTTTGTTTGTTTGAGAATTAGAGGGTCTCATTCTTCTTTTCCCATTAAATATAGTAACACAGTCAAGAGTTAGAGGCATGTCTTTACTGTGGAAGTATTGGCTAACATGAATGAACAGCTAACTCCATTAGCCTTGACATTCACGATGCACTACTGTTGATAATAAGTTAACTCTGAAGTTACTGAGGTCTAAGTTTTCATTAAACCAATCTCCCTCTCTGTGGAAGTATTTAAGTTTCATCACACAGGCAATCATTAACGAAGACAAATTTTTCTTAGGACTTCTACACTACACCACACCAGTCTCAACTTCCCATTGTTTTTCAGTTCTTATATTACACTTTTCTTTAACTGAGAAATGTTGCACTAGAGACTGTTACTATACAAAAGTGAGGATGTGGGGTGCAAACACTGTCTAGAGGCATCCTTTAAAAAAAAAAAAATCCAAACCAGTACATCTACCTTAGTTCTTTTACCAAATGCTTCTGATTTCATCAAAACACTATTTGTTGACTATGGGAGATCCAAGCTCCCATAAGCTATGCTAAATGGCATAAATCACAACAGTCTTGATCTGTAGGCAGTGCTAGTGCATTTTATTAGACCAACTTGTGTTTGGGGAAAAAAGGGGAGCTTTCAGATATTCAAGCTTATCTTCAATTATTCTTTCATTTTGTCTGGGATGAAGGCTAGACCTGAAGTTAAAAGGGTCATCCCATTTGACATTTTTTAAAACCAACGTAAGTGAAGGTGTTTCCTTAATCCTTTGGCACATCCCCAAAAGGCACATACTTGTTAGGAAACTTCATCATAACTGTTAAACAATGCCAAGGCAAATAGAACCCAACCAACATGTTCAAGTTTTTGCTGCTTTATATCATACACACACTCACCCAACTATGTGCTGATTTAACCAAAGAGTGGATACAGTACATGTAACATCTACTTTAACTGGGTTTTAAATGTTACCACAGATAAGATCCAGACAAGAAACAGGCCTAAGATCCCTTTCAAACTGTTTACATGCTGTTATAAAAGCTCAGAAGGCTCCATTTGTAACTTACCCCAGTTATAACAGCTACACTCATTTAAGGAAAAGAAACAATATCAAAATAAAACTATTTTAATGTTTGTCCATGTCTTTAAACATTTGCATGTGCACATCACTTTTTACTTCTAAAATTTTTGTGTACAGATATTACCATGGTATCCAATTTCTTTAAAATACTGAAATATATATTTCTTTTATTTCAATTTCCTTTGTATCATCTCCTTTTCATTTTTATGAAAAGGTGCAGCTCTACTTAAAAAACAGATTTTTAAGAGAACTATCAATCATCAAAACTGTACAGGAAATGCAGAAAGTGAACTGAAAAACGCACAGAGAAATGCATGTGCAGGCTGCTATGTGCTGCTTTTGTAATGTTTGACACTAACCTGTCACAAATTGACTCAGAAAGCTTTCATACCAAGCAGGCAGGTCACATATGATAAAAGTTTTTCTTGTCTACAGTGGTAAATAAGCTCACTTACAGGATGGTGACCTTGGTCAGCTTCTTACTAACTATATTCACCAAGTTCAGAGGACTCAAAACAAATCTCCAGGCACTCTGCTGTCTCACAGAGAATCAAAAAGGGCAAACACACAATCAAAGTGACAGCTGAGGTCTTCAGCAGGGGTTTACAGCAGAGGGCCCCCGCAGAGCCCTGAACAGAAGCCCCAGCAGGCGCTACAGGCGTCCCGCAGTCCGGCAGCGCAGGCTGGCAGCGCCTGGGACCAACACGCAGCGCCAGCGGCTCAGAGCCCACAGCCGAGCGGCACAGCACCGGCCAGAAACCAGCTCTGCACGGCTCCTGAAGGGCTGCAGAGGCGGGCAGCAGAATACCCCAGCAGCGGCACATGCTGTCACACCTGCCACCGCTCCTGCAACGGGGCTCCTGCGTGGGGCTCGTGGGCAGCCTCTGCCACCCACCGTCTCCCTTTAGAGAAAAATCACTGCACCCGGGAAAATGCTCAAGAAAAGGCAGAAAGAACGGACTGACACGTTGTATGGAGTATGGTTATTTCTAGATAAAAGAGTGACATTTATTAAGACAGGGGAAAAACATAGTTACAAAGCCTAGTATATGTGATATTTCACCATTTAAAATAAAAAACTATTATCTCTATTGAACAAGAAAGTTAGTGTTGCCTGAACAGGCAAATCGCACTGAACACATGGAAACTTTCGTCAAAGCTTATATTCTAAGCTCTCAATACAGATATAACCTCAGGAGTAAAATGATCCATTTCAAACATACAGATATGCTAAGAAATCTGCTAATTTCCAATACCTAATACTTCCTTAGAATAAGAAGCCTTCATTGCTACTGCAATGAAGTGCTGAGACAAGTTAGGTCTAGCTAGACTATATCCTTAGGTGCTAGCTAGACTATGTCCTTATAAAATAGATGCTGTTGAAAGACCCTTTTTCTGTTACAGAGCCTGTTTTCCACTCAGTCCTGTTAAAAAACTTGTAAATTACCTTTCAAGGTGCAAAACAATCGATGTAAACCATACCTAAAACACATCATTCTTCAAAACGCATTCTTAAAAAAACACACATTTGACCATGTTATTTGATAATGTTATTTGCCCACTGCCTGACTGACAACTGTGTTCTGATACAACCTTGTCTAACAAAAACCCCTGCTTAGCACTTCATGCTCAGTCAAAAATCCACTTTGAACCAATTTCTAAAACATAACAAATAAAATTTCAGCTAAAATAGAGAGATTGCACGATACTAACAAGTAGCTGCCTAAATACTGCTTAATGCTACAGAATGGATTTCAGAAGTGTATGTATGTTTAAAAAAAAAGCCAGGTTGAGAGACGGCCAACAGATATTTCTGCAATATTAGGTTATTGATGCACAGGCTTACTGAATTTCAGTAAAAAATACCAATTAAATGACTGAACAGTGTGTAAAAGAAAACTTACTTCTGCTCTGGTGTCCCTCAAGAGGAAAAAAACTCAACACAATCCTATTGCAAATCATGCTCACTAAAGGAAAGTTTCCTGGAAACCCTTTTTCCTATGTGAAGTTATATAAAGCAAAGTAAAAAACTCCTACTTCAAACAGAAGTCTGCTAGCATGTAAGACAACTACTCGTTATTTTCCATGTATATGCACCTAGTGGCTCTTAACACAAAGGCTATTTGTTGGACTTGCTTTGTCTTCAGTCAAGCCATCAGTATCACTTGGGATATTATATGTGTTCAGCAGCATGAGTTAAATAGTGTCCACCAACCTCATGCTTTGATTCAAAATCTAGAATAGATGAAGCTGCATTATACTAAAAAGAAGGAGGAGAGGGAGAGGGATGTCTCATTCAAATGCACCCTGAAACGCTGAATTTTAAACACTGGATTTAAAAACACCCACACTTCAGGTGAAATAGCTCCTCGCATCTCTAAGCTCAGCACCACAAGAAGCACAGTCTAGAAAGCTGAGGAATGTTGCTTCAGGCTTTGCTTCTGGGAAAGCATGAATGGTAACTTAAATGTGGTGGCTGTCCTCACCTAGAGTCTCACCCCCATGCTGCAGGCTTTCCTTATCTAGCTCACTGCTGCATCTAGCCTTATTACACTTGGCAAAGACATCTCCTGAAGGAAACCCATTGCAAAGAAGCTGCCTTCTAGTGCCTTTCTGATTTAGAGAGCCTGGGAAGGAAGGAAGGAATAGAGTAGATCTCACTGTCCATACAGGAGGCAGGCTCATGATCTGTTCAGCATGGTTTAACCATCTACTGTTTCCAAATGAATACAGCAATTGTGTATGCTCAAAGCCGTTTGAGTGAAGTACCACATTAAACTCAAATTATCGCGTCACTGGAGTTGTGGGAATTTCCCTGCCAAACACAGTAACTTCTGAGGTCACAACAACTTGACCAGAAGCAAGAGCTTCATGTCAAAAACAAATGAAAACCTCTATTCCCTCTCTCCATCCTTAACTTTTCATTAATGATTGCTTTGATTCAAAAAATGTATAACATTAAGCTTCATAAGTACTTTGTAGGAAAATTTGGTTTAGTTTTTAGAAAATAATAAGCACCTACCTTGGCCCCTCACTCCCTTAATTAGATTCCTCTTCCATCCTTCCCCTGCCCAACTTCTTTCCTTTTCTCCTCCAACTCTGCATGTCATTATTACTTACCTTCCACCACTCTGATACACATATGTATTCAGTTATCATATGTCTTCATTTCCTGACATCTCAATCTACTGCTCTGCTGCCTCATTGCTGTTTTCTTTAGACCTCCTCTCTTCTTTAAGTTTCTCTGGACAGGTCTGCATCTGGATCTGCACCAGACTTCTGAATCCTCTGCATCAGAGCACAGCAGCTAGACTGCCTTCCTTTCTACTCATTTACAATTGCATTTTCATGTTTCCAAGGTGTTTTTCTCCACTGCTCATAACAAACGGGTGCCAAACAGTTACAATTCTCTTTGCTAGTGGCCTACCAACCAGAATTTTGGAAGTACTGTGACACCTCTGGCATTAGTAATTCAAAATATTATTAAAATTTCTTTGAGCTAAAAATTTTTTTATTCCCAATGTTCACTGAAATCTATCCAGTCCCTTTGAAAAATCTTTAGAACTGAAACAGTGTTTAAAAACTGCATTTTAGGAGTGACACTCCAACCATTTCATAATTCCTTTGGTTTTTTTGTAGTGTAAGTTATGGAGCTGAGTAAGATTTCTTCAGGGACAATATGGATTAATAATAGATGTGGAGGAAAAGCAGAACTGGTGAGTGCACTCACAACCTCCTAAGTCTCACTGGATGTGAAACTGTTTCTAACCAGCATATTCTGGAATGCTGACATGACCACATATACTACAGACTCATTTTAAAAAGGGGTTTTTAAAGCTTTTATACTACTGCTACCAAAATGTTTGTTAATTTTAAGCATTTCCTACACAAATTGAGCAAAGCTCACAAGATGTGACCCACAACACAAGTAGAGTTTTCAGCTGGAACAATTAATAAAAGAGTTCTTAACTGCAGTGGGTGAATTTTTGAGGGGTGGCACACTAGGAGGTTTCATAGCTTGTGTTAGGACAGGCTAGTACTTTGGAGACCAACAAGAGCAGCACCAACCTTCACGGGCCGACGTGCTACCCAGGGTAAAGGGATATTGAACTTCATTAGCTTTCTAGTACATATACTGAAATCTGCAGTATATGAAGCAGCATGCTACATTTCAAATAAGCATGAGCCCAAATATGCTCCTGCGCAGGATGGGGGGCAAGTCCATCATGTTTCTTGATTCTATCCTGCTTCAAGCCCTTCCAGGCTTTATGTTCTGTCAACATATATGATATTCTAGAGCAAAGTACCAGATCTGGACAAACTTTGCATTACAAACAAGTGTGGTGCTCCAGAAATATTCACATCTTGTCTTTTAAGAAGAATCAAGAAGAATGTGGCTTTTGGGAGGCATAAGAAAAATAAGTATTTTCTCTTTCCTACAGTTTAAAGTCAGCTTGACAGCCAGAATTTTTGCTTCTCTTCCTTCTGAGGACATAATCTATTCCTTTTCTTGGCCACTTTCCTCCACTTAATTCAGTTAGTGTCCTGATGGACAAAAGACCAAAACACTCAAGGACGAAGACAAGGCAGATGAAATAAAAATACAGGGTGTGTCTTTCCAGGTTTAAAAAAACAAACAAGGCTAGCAATTAGATTTTAAAATCCAAGGATTTTAAAGAATAGCAAAATTAAAGTGAATTGAAATGTCTGAAAGTGTAAAAGTTTACCTTATTTCTTTCTACTAAAACTTTCTGGATGCTACAGAAAACCAAGTAGGTGAGTTAATTCAGGTGATTTATTATTCACAGTATAAAATAAATATAGTTTGTCTCTTTCTGCATAAGACCATTTTAAAAACTGCCTAGAAGTTATACTATTACACTATATATATATCTGTGCCTGAATACAAATATGCACCTTCAAATAAATTCAAGTGCAGCAACTCTTCAGCAGTAACTAGTGGCTTATGAGGTTAACATGGTACAAGTTAAAGCAAAGCCAAGTAGTTAAGCAATGTCACAAAGCTTATTTTCAATAGCTTTGTATCTTTCCCATCTTCCTGTAAGCTGTGTCAATAACCTCTATGGAAGTTCATTGAATCAGAAGAGGCAACTGCTCAGAAAAACACCTCTTTGCCCAAAAATTATACAAAGAAGCTGCAGAAGTTAAGTTCAAATTAAATTGTGTATACCATTTTGAAAGAATGTCTATGCAATCCTCAGTCACTGAACTTACTAATATACTCTTCTGGCTTAGTATAATTAGATGTATTTATCACGCATATGTATATATACATATGTATATATATACATATATTCCTAATTTAAATGCAATTACAGTCCTTTAAACAAGTAACAGGGCTAATTATATCAGGTTTTTGTAATGCAGTCTTCCAGAAGTAGTCATAAGGGGTTAACATGACTTGTAATAATAACACAATTATTTTTAAGCTATCAAGAAATCATTTTTTCCCTTAAATAGTGAGCTCCTCTTTGTGTTAATTTAGATATTTCAAGTGACTGTTGCCAGTTTCTGATTGTGCATCTTCTAAAACACTGGGATGATAGAATAAATGAAGTATATATTGATACCTCCTGAAAGCAAACAGCTTGATAAGAATACTACTTATAGTTTATAGTTCTGTCATGTAGCCCCATAGGGTACCTTACTGAAAAGCTGAAGAAGCTGTCAGAAGGCTTGTACATGTGTGCATGCAGATATGTTTACACAAATATAAAACATGTCTGTCAGAGAACTGTAAAGCAAAATAAATTTCAAAACCAAAAAATCACTTTTAAAAACAAATATTCCCTTATGGGCATATTCCAATACACCAGACATACTTTAATCATTGCACAACAAAACCTGTGCTTTGCTCAGACTGAGTAACAGAAAACTTAGAGCTGCAGACATTTGCAGAATGGGACAAACTACTCAGAACATATATCCAAGTTCTCACATTCAAAAGGAGAACATTACAATGCCAGATGTACTGTGTTGACTACATTTAACCTTAGCTATTAGGTAACTTGTGAAAGTGTGTGTGCCAATAGGACTATCCAGTATTTCTGTGCTTTGAGAAAGTTCAAGTTATACAATATGACAACACTATTTAATTATCTATATTCTAATCTATAAAGGCTTTTATAATAATCTATATTATAAAATCTATAATATCTATAAAGACATGCCTTTAAGGATAACGACATTTCTACTGTGTATAAAAATATTGTATGATGGCAGTTTCAGGCAACTAACACAACTGTGCTGGATATTAAAATCAGACATTAGAATTTAAAGCTAAATCTGAATATAGCATTAATTTTCTCCTCAATCATTTAGTAATTTGACATAATTATATTCAGTTATTAAACAGAAAAAAACCCCAACAACTGTTTTTATTACAGAATAATTTTAGAAGAATAAAAGAAATGTTTGCCATAATTAATTGTATAGGAGAATGAACAGGGCAGGCACTGCCTCTGAAACAACAGTTTGGTTTGGTTTTTTTTTTTCAGAGATTGAATTTCTTAAAGTTCAGAGGCCTGCATTTTGTTTCAGTCACATGAATCATAAGATCTAGGATTCTTAAGATACAGTCTTTTCAAAGTGCACTAAGAAGAACCATGTAAGGATATTTCAAGTAACAGAAAAAGGAACACAGGAAGTATGAAGTTGTGATTTTGGAAAGAAATGTTAAGAGGACTAAAAGTGCAACAGAAAAGTAACAGTAGATTCTTGAAGATAAACATGAAAATAAACAATAGCAAGGGGGACCAGCCCATGGAAGGGTCTGACTCAAGCTGCTCTTGATATTACTACACAGATTCACTAAGTTTGACTAAAGTAGTTGAAGCCAAAAGGAGTCACTCCGCTGATATCAGTAGGCTTCGTTCAGTCCGCTACATGTGGTCCTTCGGATCCCTCATCCTTTCATCTAGGCTGGGAATCCTCCCCATTTCACTGAACACTAGCATCTCCCATTTCTCTAAGAATCTGTGTCTGTCCCCTCCCTCTAGAGGTGTTTTTTCAACCAGTCACATCTACGCCTGCCTCAGACCAGTAAAATTTCTAGCCCCTCTACACTTGTCTTGTTAAGGGCAGTAGCAAAGTCCATTGAGTATATCAGTGCTCATGGGAAGGCAGTGGATTAAGAAGCTCAGGAACTCTGGAACCATAAGTGTAAATGCAAGCAGTGAAAGCACAGAGACACAGCTAAAACATAAGAGAAATTATTTACTTTTGCTTATTTAAGCTATGCAGGAGTATGAAGCTTTTTTGTGCACAATATCTACATCCCAAATGCAGCATAAGGCACATTGAACACTGAAGCACAGGTCATTGTTTTATTATCTAGTGTTCAGACCTCACAGCTTGCCAGGATATCAGCTAACAGAACATTTCAAAAGCAAAGTCTACTCTCACGGAGCCTGCCACTACTGGATTTAAATATTTACTATGCTTTGAACTAGTAGCATTTTAATGGTTTTTTTTTCTGGTGCATGTGTGACAATGTTGACAGGAGTTTCTATCAGTTCAGGATACTAAGTACAGAGACTAAAACATTATCAGATCATGTTGACCAAACGTTTGAAAGCAAGAACTCTCCCATTCCTTCCAATACTTAATATTTTCCTTTGGGAAAGAAGCTTGTCTTTTATCTTAATAACTTCTATTTGCTTCTGGAGCATGAGTCACACTCTTCAATTATTTTCAGTTGTTTGTATAATTTTTACTGAGGTTTGGTTGGTCTTTATTCAGTTTGGGTTTTTAATAAGAGTATCAGCTTACCTTCTGGTGAAGTACCTGGCTTTTGAGAAAACACAGAGCTTAGTTTGCTCTTCTTGCTGCTGTTGCTGTTGACAGACAAAGTGGACTGAATTTTTTTGTGCATTTTTTCTGAAACAGGAGATGAAAGCTTTCTGTTGTCTGCAGGCATATGCTTGACCCCGTTGTGAATTCCACTTCCATTACTCAGACCCACATGGCCATTTTGGATTTTGCCACTTTCTTCCTCACTCCTTTCCAGTGCTGAAGCATTTGGCTGAGGCAAACGCTGAGGTTGTGCTTAAAGTACAAGAAAGAAAGGGTTAATTTAAATTGTGAATTGATAACGGAACACTTTAGGCTAGACTGGGAATGCAACTTTCCTTGCTCTTATTCATCTAAAGACAGACTGACAAGTTAACATTCCCCCATCAAGAAAATAAAGCAAAAAATATGTCTAGATTAAAAATAATTATTAGGTATTCAAAAAGCACCTCATGTCTGCATGAGGCCTAGACTCCCCATTTGGCAATGCAAGGAAATGCCTGCAAGGCTCTGTGAACTACACAGAGAGAATAATGCAAGCAATTTGAAGAAAGGCAAAAAGTCAAGACTGGGAACGAATGTAGCAAGAATGAGATAAACTTGTATTGAGGGAATCAAATGAATAATGTGTGAAATACGCCCAAATGAGACAAAAAGTGTACGAGTAAACATACAGACCACAGTAATGGGCTAAGATGCAGGCTGGCCAGCCTGCTAGCCTTCAGAAAATAACCTGAGTGACATGGTAGGGATCCCCTGACACTCAGCCATCCAGTATATTATAGAAGAACAGGAATATCCAGGTAACTAACAAGTTTGAGCTTAAATTAATAAAAATTGTGGATTACTGAGAAGTACAAAACCAATCAAAATCCGGTTTTGTGGAAGAGGTAACCAGAAGGAACAAGCATTCAAAGACCACAGAGATGTGGTAAACCAGAGTCACTCCTTCCATATTCTTCAACTCAGAATCATAATTTTAGAAATGGCTGTAATGGGCCAATTAGGGATTTAATGGAAAACTAAAATGGTCAAAGGAAAAGAAAAAAAAAAAACCTGTCAAGGCAAGAATCTGCAGTGACCTGGCTAAGAGAGTACATCTTATAAACTCATTCTAATGAGTAAGATGAAACTTGGCCATTTTGTGTTGAGCTACTGTATCATAAAGGAGAATATTTATAACAACATGAAAAAGGGATTTCCTATGTATTCTTTGGTCTGTAACTAATGCACAATTTTTTAATGTAAAGCTTCGCAATAAAAAAAGTTGTTTCGATTTAACAATTCTTATATAGAAAAAAAATGCAGATTTCATGGGGGAAAACTAATTAAAATTGCAAACACAGTAACACAACAAGATCTAACAATCAAAAAGCATCAGCCCAATCACCTCTCCTAATCAAAACACTACTGCAT
This sequence comes from Leptocoma aspasia, assembly GCA_013399835.1. Taxonomy (NCBI): domain Eukaryota; kingdom Metazoa; phylum Chordata; class Aves; order Passeriformes; family Nectariniidae; genus Leptocoma; species Leptocoma aspasia. The sequence continues at coordinate 569,711 of VXAX01004650.1, forward strand.
CATGCTTGGACACAAAGAGGTTTCCAGACAGTCCAATCTTCACCTATTTAAAAATGTTATGTCAAAGAAAAAGTTCAGATTCTATTAGATGCCAAATGGATGAGGAATTAGCGCCAGCAGCAAGGAAAAACTGTGTTGCAGTTAATTCTCTTTTCAGATGATTCATATACATTTTCTGATGACTTCACAGTATCAAGGTAAAAATATATACAGATAATTATGTGTAGCTTGTTCTAAAAGAAACAACTCCACTGATCACTTCAGGTACTAATTAACAAATTTCCCAACAAATGCTACTGGGACAAACAGACCAACATGGTCTCTAAAAGGACTCAGTTCCAAATTTGCCTAACAAACCCCCAATGCTTTCCTTTTATCCAGAACACTAACACCACTCTCAGATTGCTTTCTCCACTATCATAAACTTTTCCAGATTAAACTTTACACAAATCCTAAACTTTATGTTCTGGTCACGCACACAGACAACAAAGGATTATTTTTCATAATAGTTTAAATATGAACTGGTTCATGCTTTTCTTGCCGCTTGATATTTTAGTCACTGCCACTAACATTTTCAGAAGACAGCTTTGACTGACATTTATCTAGATCAGAGTAACCCTGCTTGAACCTACTTAACCAAAGTGATCATTTTCTGTTGCAGGAAAGAAAGGGTGTGTTGGGGGAAACATTCATATTTTAGGCTTCCCAAAGATGTGACAGGGAATACAAAGATCAAAGATCATTCCCTTCCATTACCAGTAGTAACTGCTCAGAAACCTCCAAGACAACAAAACAGGAGCACACTATCTGAGACCTGAAGAAGTAACTGTTGCTCAAAGGCTTTTTTATTGACAATGCTGAAACTGCTTCTCCTTCAATTTTGCATTAGTGTTTGTAAAATCTATTATCAGAAGCATAAGCAAGGCACTTTCTTCACTTTGGAATTCAATTTGTGCTATTGATGCCCTGAGAGGCTACCTAGAGCAGAGGCTAGACAGTGTTAAAGGAATAAAGCAGGTATTTATTAAAAGGCCTTCAAAGGATACACCTTGGGCAGTACGAGAGCCTGGCTGAGGCTCCACCCAAGATGGACGATGGATCACACGTTTTCACACTTTTATAAGTTTTGCTCCATTTACATACTGGGGTTAATTGTCCAATTACAGCTTCAGGTTATGAAGTCCCATCCTCCCAGATTGCTCTCCTCAATTCGCTGCTGTTTATGCTTTTTGGGCCTGAAGCTGCAACGGTGTCCTTGGTTCTCGCGCTGGAAAAGGATTGTTTTGTCCAACTAAACTGAGGAGAACTTGCTAACACTTTATATGAAGTTCACAGTTATATACTGATGCAGTACAGAATCTGGAAAATATGAAAGCTAAAACTTAAGGCATCACTATATATTTGGTTAACATTTCCAAACTCTCATAAAGGTCCCAAAACAAATTTTTAGGGAATTTTCTCCTATTTGAATAAGTATTATTAAAAGTATACTACCAGGAACACTTTGTGTAGATTCTCTTTCCATGTATGTTCAAAAAAGTCGAAAATCTTTGCCAATATCAGGAATGAAAATTTACTCTCTAAAATTCAGTGTTTATGTCCACAGCATCCCATAGTTTTATCTTCATTATCCCACTTAAATGCAAATTTTGTAATTAAGGAACAGTGTTTTTCACGTTTCATGTAATGTTTCCTCACCCTGTATTGCCTATGATTCCCTGCTGTGGAATAGTGCAGTTGTATCAATGAACTAGAATTGCTGGGGAGCAGTAAACCTTCCTCAATAAACACAAGCAACAGACTTTTCTAAAAAATTCTCTGTCTGAATGTCAGTTTATAAAACTGACATCTATGACCTTTTCTAAGCCAGTTAAATTGGTGGTGGCAGCTTACAAATTGTTTGTATATTTTTGGGGCTTGGCTATAATACAGTAACTTGACAAAATATCCAAAATTCAATCTTTAAAATTAGGTGTGTTTCTGTCAAACTGTGGATAAATGGAAAGTCTTGGAAATCTGAACAGTTATAGGGTTTTGCTTCTATTATTATTTTTACTAAGGGATTAGGGACTTTTCCATGGCTTTTTTAATTTTAATTTTTTATTAAGTTATCCTGTTCCCAAAGTGTTCTTGCTGGAGTCTTTTACCATTAACATACAACTTTTTAGCTGACTGGCTTTACAGTATTCACATGTGATACGCAGGTCAAATCAAAATGGAATAAAACCCCAAATGGATTAGTTATCTCAATTTAAATTTATTTTAACTTTATTGATAATTTTGCACTAGGGAGACTTGAATCTTATGGTTAAAACACACTTGAAACCAATTAGGAACCATATGACCGCATTCTAGCATAAAGAACAAAAGCAACTGACAGTTCCGAGATTAAACCACAACCACTCAGTTTAGAACAGAAATATTTTTACCTTATTTTTTAAAGGTTGTGTGTATCTTAAAAAAAAAAAAAAAAAAAAAGGTGTAATATGGAGAACGACACAATGCTTCTTAAAACACAGTGATACCCAGGGACTCTCACTCTCTCTTTAATGATCCACTGCTCTCATTCAGCTGTCTTTCTTTTTTCAAATCTTTACATATGTGACAGCTCTCAAAAGTAGACCATAGACCATCTGGCATTTTCCGAGGTGTAACTTGTGCAAATTCAGCTCTACTGGGAACACAATGCTATCTTCTGCCTGCGTTATAAAAGATACAATAGAATGTAGAACTTATGAGTTGTTTTGAATTATTCATTTTTTGCCTGTATATTCAAGAAATTTTACAAACTCTGCATTTTGTACTACATAATCACATGCGTTAAAGGTACAAAGAAACTTTTTGACACCTCTTTTCTACAGAAAGATGGCATTTTGTTTGATATGTGAACATTCAGCGCCTGTTATATCATTCTAAACAGGCCGTGTGCTGCTACAAAAGATCCCATTTTACACTCTATGTATGAGCAAAAATGTTATTCTTGATATTCACTAACTAATGCAATACACATCAAAATTTCAAATGTGTGTTGGATGAACATTCAGCATCGTCAAATCAGGATGGTACTGGTCACTTACTATATGTTAAAGATTTAAGAAAAAAATCATTCCTCAGACAACATAGAAAAATTGTCATTTCAAACATCTACAATGAGTAGTTTTAAAATGTCCTAAGAAAAACCATGCTTTTCAGGTTAATATGTTTTTAATCTTTAGCAAAACCAGTAGATTTAAGTCAATATTTTATACAGTGCTAACACTAGTGGATTTTCAATAAGAATGATAAATATTAGATTAATGATTCAATAGACTGAATCTTTTTTGATAGAAAACTAGCAGATAATATAGGTAGTAATAACTGCACATGAATCTGCTGCCTTGGAAAAGCAATAAAAAGGCAATATGTTGCTATAGCATATAATCTATTAACGTGTTTCACACTTCCTTGTCGTTGGTTTCCTTGCAAAGTGGGCCTTAATACAGTAACTTCGGCTGTTATTTAACTGACTTTGCACAATAATTTAATTGTAAGGTTACTATCTGGTAAATTCAAGTAGTAAACATTTATTACGGTTTTTGATGGTTTTGAAGTAACTATGCACATTCTCTTTCAAGACTGTAAAACCCTTAGCACACTTTAAACAAACATGCACACATACATGCACCCTGACCACACACTGTTTTTACACCTTGCAAAGTCCCAGCTGTTCTTAACAGAAAAATTCTGATGCATGCATTTAACAGAAAAATATATGTCAACAGAGGGAAACTCTCAACCAAAAGAGGACCAAAAGAAGACCGTCTAAGCTATCATTAGGGATTTTAGACAAAACATAAAAACAAACATACACTGAATGCAGACTCCTCTGAGTCAAAGTGGATCAAAAGAAAACATCAGGCGGGAGAGAAGAACTGAGACAGTTAATTAGTAGCCTAATCACATCAAAAGCGATTTCAAGGCAGCTGATACAGACACCTGTGGAGTTTGCTAGTCTGGCCAATGAAAGTGATGGAAAAAAAACTTTCTAGTTTACAACCTAGGTTATGTGACTACATACCCAGAGAGGGAATAACAATTGTTTTCTTTATGTATGACACAATAGTTCATAATGACAAATCAGGCCACAGTATTTTTGCAGGTGGACGTGGGAAGAATAAAATGCACAAGTCCTGGTTGTAAAAACTGTGATGGTATTTTCAAATATTGAGAATATACAACATATTGTTTCACTTGACAGTATTCTTAACACTTTTCTCTTCCCAAAACAGTTGCAACTACAATAAGAAGATGAGCTTTTTTGGAAATACAGAGGTTCTGATCAGTTCCACTAACACCAAAAGTCAAGACCTACACATTAATTTGGACTGGAAGAACTGTTTGATCTCAGTGGACACTGCTCCTACTCCCTCTGCATGGATCACATGGAACAGAGCATATGTAAGGGATGTAAGAATCAGGCCTCTGGCTTTTATCAGTGCTTCTTCATAACACCGATTAAGCTTAAGGGGGAAAATAAAGCAGATGACAGTCAAGAATTGCACAGTAAACCCAGGGACTGCCTGAATTCTAGAGTAAAATTAAGGTGATTGTAAATTACTTCTGGAGAAAACATAAATTCTTTTCTGGAGAAAACATAAAAGGCAACATTTCCCACTGAATTTAAGCAAAAAAACTTAACTTTTCAAAAATATTATGTATTGTATGTGTTACATGCTCAAAAAGCATAAAATTTTAGTGAAACTGGGAGAACTCAAGTATCTCAATCCTTTTCCATCCCCACTTTCTAACTAAATCCTGACTAGTCTCTAACATGATCTTCAAACTACATCAATAGTTTTCTCTGTCTAGCTATCCAGAATATTAACATTCAGATTACAAGACGTACCTCTGAGTCAACCTGTGAAGTGGCTTTTGTCAGCAATTATTTTTGAATATTTTCTGGGACATAAATAGCATATACTGCAGCTACCATATCGCAGAAGGCATACATTAACTAAATAACAAGGTACCATCAAGGCACCATCTATCTTTTAAAATCATTTTTTTACACTGAATTTTTTATACCATGCTGTCTTTACAAGGAAAACAAAGTATCAACTAACAGCATCAACCACCTTTTTAGAATTCCTTCTTGTAAGACGTGAGGACATCTTCAAAATGAATACAATATATTATTATGAAACAGGATGTCCTTTGTAATGAAAATACTGTAGTAAAATTGCTGGTATGAGTTTTACAGGACCCACACTGAGAACACTTTGTTAGAATACATCTGAGAGCACATCCAGGGAACACCTGGTATAACAGAAACAAAGCTGGCAGGGGACAAAGGGAAAAGGCATTTTATCCTGTCAGCTTTCACTTGGTGAAGGGTGGACAAGAATGGCAAACGTGTGTGTATGTGTTTATGGGTTGAGAAGCAACACAAGTGCACCAGACAGTGCCCAAAGTACTCTTATATTTGTGCAAAGACACCTGCAGTGCCTTCCTTCGGAAGCACTGCAGGACTTTACACATTGTTTGAAGGGTTGCAGGAATTGTATAAAGATGTCTTTGACATACCCAGACAGATGCAGTTACCACAGGGAAGCATGAAAAGGGCTGGTAGCCAGGGTTTACAAAGTTGATAAGCATTCCAACTGAAAATATGGAGTGAATTTCTCTATTTACATATACTATATCCTTCCTGATGTGATTTTGCAAAATGAACAAATGCCCACCCATTTTCTTTAATGACTGCAGCAGCAAATTTTAAATCTTTGCTAAATTGAGTAAATCCCCTAACATTTTTAGTTACCTATCTTGTAACAATTATCTCAGAATCAAAATACCCTTTGGCTTCTAATTACCATTAGATTGTCAGTAAATTATTCCTCTTTATCAAACACACATCTTGCCGTCATTAGCGATGTTTTTTCTGACACTGTAAATATTGTCACCTATGACAAACTTTGCAGATGATGTGGGAGTTTTTGGTAGATCACAATATAATTAGAAATAAAGAGAATTCACATAATTCATTGATTGTTAAACTACACCTACACAAAGCTGAATATAGTTCTTACTGTAGCATAGTTTGTCACTTCTTGAGAACAAACAACAGGAACTCACCACAAAATACCAAGAGCCAAACACAAACCAGGGCATTATAGGTAACAGACACCCATATACCTGGGGAATAAATCCCTACATAATGTTGCATTCAAAAGTGAGAAATTTTACTGCAAAATTTCCACTTGCAACATTTCTGTATCCGTTTTTCTTCTCATGTATTCTGCTAGGACTGGAAAAGAATTGTACTGTATTTGCTCTTATGTTTCATAGCATTACAACTATGTACTGCAGTGGTGACAGTTGTACAGACGTGGAATGGCAGGTTTACGCCTGGTCACCATTCCAACACTCCAAGGGAATATTTATGGAGTTTAATAAATCCATTAATTACTACTACAGCTAGTTTGTTGTTCGGTTGTTTGTTGTTGCAGCTAGTTTGTGTGTTGCTTTTTGGTGGTTTTTTTTTAATTTAAGATTTTTCCTTATTTAAGGTGAGATGTTTAGGTGTTTAGTTATTTTGTCCTGTGTTTTCTACAGAGGCAATTTATTAAGACGCATTTTCATCTACTGGGTTTATTTTTTTGTTTGATTGGTTGCTATTGTATCTTCCTTTATAAAGCACAGTGGCTTGTAAAACATTGGATCTGAGAAGTGAATAATCAATTCATTAAGGATCAGAGAATTAGCTTTCTGCTAATTCTTAATGTAATAAAATAGATCTATTTCTTCAACACAAATAATGAGCAATTTCCTAAATGTGAAGACAGGCCCTGAAATGATAAAGGGCACTGGGAGTGCAATACAACCCACCTCACTGAGGAACAGAATGCTTTCCTTCTGGAGTTCCAATTTTAAAAGCAAGTTTATCAACCACTAAACCTAATCCAAGCTGTTGGCATGACATTACAGCAGTTACACTAGTTACACTATTTGTAGCTGCTACAACATATAGTAAAGACACACTGCATAAAGACACACTGGTGTCCCATGGAATTTGACACATTAAGTCTCAAATATTTGAAATCGTTTTGATGCCCCTCACCATTGTGTTACTTGTTCCTGAATAAAGTAAAAGACATCAAAGAGAAGCTACAAACAACAGGATATCACTTGCTGGGTATTGCCTCATGAGCAGCACAGCAGGATGCACCAGACAGGAGAGATAACCTCAATGTCATTAACAGCCCTAACCTAAGCAAGTGCACAAACAGGTCCTCTTGCCTCCAGCACCTCCTGCTCCCTTCCTCAAAACCCCAGCAACCACTGACAAACTAGACACTGTTTCACCACAGGAAAAAATGTGGGATGGTGAGGCAACAGCTTCTCAGCCAAGCACATTCAGCGTTCACCTCTGAGTGAGAAGATATTCTGAGGTCAGGTTTATTTTCCACTGACCATATATACTGAGTGTTCACATGTCAAGATTAGAGTGATCAGCTAAACACATACAAAAAAATGCATATAAACTGGCTGTACTTGGTTTTAAAAAGAACTTGAAAGGAAATGCTTGGAATGAGCAATTCCCTTAATGTTCACTGCTCCCTTGATTTCTAGTTCTCAACTCACGTGAGTGACAAAATTTCAGAAGATTCTAGGAAGTGTTCCACCTCAAGTGTGATCACCTGCTCTCAGTGCACCATCTTTTGTAATCTCTATAATTTTAATACTCAATGCTACTATTAACAAAACTAAACTAATTGCAGAAATCAAAAATAAGAGTGAAAACATAGTAACAGCAATAAAGAGAGGATTATATAAAAAGGTGGCAGGAAAACACAGAACATGAGTACAAATATAGTAATATATAAATTGATAACAGAGGTTTTTATTCCACTGCTGCACTTATTTTCTCTCTGCTATTCTTTCTGAATAGCTGATGCTAACTTTGGCATTGGCTGATACAAAGTGCCAGAAAACCAAAGAAAGAAAGAAAAAAAAACCACAGCTGCAAGAAAAATGTAACAGGGGAAGCAAATGGACAGTAACTACAAATAACAGGCTAAAACTTGGGATTTTACATTATTAAAACAATAGCAGGGCAAAAACATCAAAAGAAAAAAGAGCCGATAGGAACCACCCAGAAGAAGAGAACACTGGAAGGGAAGGAGACAAAGAGAAAAAATACATAGTGAGCTGAGCCACTTCACTTCTGTGAGGGCAGAAAAGGGTATGGAAGAAGAAATAAAAAAATTCACAAGTAAAATCCCAGTAGATCTGAAGTATTTGCGACAGATTTTACAAGTAAGAAAATAATTAAATGATAAATCATTAGTTGATAACCAGTGAAATATAACAAAGATAAACACTTGATACTTATATAGTGATTAGGTGCTGAAGCAATAGCTCCTCTTCTGCTCAAGGTCAGAGAGGATCCTGGAGCCCAGGCCAAAAATCAGCAACATTCAGCAATAGCAGCATAATGGAAAATGGAAATCCTGTGTCAGAAAGCAAGGTGAGGACTTGAGGTCCACAACAATAACTCTTCATGACCCATCTTTTCATAACTGCAGACTTCATAGTTAACAGAGTGATTGCCAGTAGGAGAAAAAAGATGTGGAAATATGGTACATAGAGCAGCAAATATCCATCTATTTCCTGATCCTGAAAAAACAAAGTGTGAGGAGAAAGAGAAGCAGCATCCATCTGCACAGACAACACGCTGAGAAGATTTAGTCTCATTCATAGATGTTCTTCAGCTGCAAGAATTCCCTTATAGCAAGCAGGGTCTAGCAGATGGATACAGGATACCCCTCACCAATCCACCAGGTTTGTACACCCATGGACTGGATGGGTGGGGCTTTCCCACCCCAAAGCACTCCAGGGACCCCATGTCATCAAAGCATTTTAAATTACACACAGAAAGTCCAGGCAGAGCCACCGTCACCAATGCTGTCTCATGGGCTGCTGTATGCCACTAATGCACCAGCTTGGCATCAGGATGCTAAGAAATGAGAGCTCTTTTTCCACATTTGAACTAACTCTTTGGTGTACCTTGAAGTGATAAGGAACCATCTAGCCCAAAATGTTTTTGTGCAAGCTGTACAAGATTCTTGAGAATATACTTTGAAAAGTGCTCTTACCAGAGTCCTTGAAAAACCTAAATTCTCTTTTTTTCTTCCCTAGATTCAAAGCCACAAGCAACCATAGACTAAAAGGCTGAATCTCTGTATCAGAGCTCACTGTCTTTTCCCTTCCCCACCCCACCCCACAGACAGTTTAACTTTGACTCAAAACCAGTTGTTTCATATGCTAGGGGAGAAGGCAGTGGAGTCTTTCTGAAATATAAACCTTTTTCAACTGAGAGCTTTGTGTGTTAAATTCAAAACTGAATGCACTCAACATGCAATCATTGTCACCAATACTAAGGAAAAAAGGCAAATATTTTTTTACTTAACTGCTTATTTATTACATTCTACCAAAATTATCTAGCAAGACCTCTTTCTGACTTGGCTGGAAAAACCCACACATCCTGGCCAAGTTTTCTTAATGACCTCAATTACATGAATTCAATGCAGTAATAAAAAGAAAAGCTAAATGAGCTTTTGCCAGTTGCTCACAGGTCCATCCCTTAGAGCAGAGCAAAAGTCAGACTGCTGACCATGCCTGGTGAAGACCAAACTTCCTGTAAAAACCATGCACTTCGTTTCCTGAAAGGAAGCAAAGCATAAGCTGCTCAAACAATACACAAGAAAGCTCTGATATCTGAGCCACACAGTTACAAATCTGTCCTGTTAGAAAAATACAGTGACCAACAGCAAAAAGCACAAAAATTCAGAGAAACAAACACATTAACTCAATGGGAAAGCATCAGATTAGCTGAAGAAACAGATAAAATTTTTTAATGGGATGAAATTATCTGTAAAACATTTTTCTTTCATTCCACAACTGAGCTAAAATTCTGATTCTCCACTCTGTTTATGAAACAAGATATAATTCCCTATGAAATTGTTGCGCCCAAACGACATTAACAGTAAAATACTAGTTTTTATCTCTAACACGCAAATAGGGATTACTCTTATTCCAGCATGTTTAAAATCATTCAACATTACCTATGGAATTATTTTCATTCTCTATTAAAAATGGTTCTTTTAAGTTACAAAACTATGCAATTTGACCCACTGAAGTTTATTTGGTTCATCTTTTGGTTAAAAATATTTTTAGGTAGCATTTAAGTTTGAATTAGCTCCACACTTAGAATCAGTGCTTCTCGCGACACAGTTAGTTTTCTTTTTTTAAACCTTTTGTTTTGTCTTATTTAGAAGACATACTTCTCTTTATTCACAGAAAAAAAAATCCGTCTGCACACTAATCACAATTACTTTTTTTTAATGGAGTGCAGATACAGCAATGAAATCCGTGCTGTGTCAGTATTATTCACAATACTGAAAAACGTCCATTTATACATTTTAAAAACATTTTGTTGCAAGTTTTTACAATAAGCGGAAGGATTTCAAGAAAAGAAACAGCATTTTAAGTGAAATCATTATAATTTAGTTACTTCTTTTTGTCCTTTTACAGTTTAAGAGCTTTAAGAAGTCACAGCTGAGACAGCAAGCTTCTCTTACCCACAAAGATCCAATGTACAGCACAGCAAGTACATCAAACACGACCAACCTTCCCTGGCTGCTTACGCAAGCCCTCAGCCACACAAAAGCATCCAGGGCACCACCAGCAACAGCAGCACCTGAGCGGGCTGCTAGGGCTGAGCCAAACTGCTGCCCGCCCTGCTGTGCAGCTTTCCCCTGCCTGGCAAACACTGCAGCCTCACTTCTTGCATTTCTTGGCCCCAAACAAAAACACTTAGGAAACCACTCAAACAACTGCTTCGGGGACAGAACTACACTGTTTTTAATACTACCATATCCACTCTTCTGAAGAGTCCTGGCAATCTGCCATTTTATCTGCCATTTGGAATTAATTCCAGCACCCTTTTCTTTCATGTTCCTTCAGTATAACTGGCTACATTTTACTGTGCCGTAACGTTTTCTGAGGCTGCTAGAACTAACAACTCACAACAGAATATTTCTTTACTACCTTTTATTTAATTAGCATTATGATAATTGAGCCAAAATTCCCTATTTCTGTACAGTGCAGTACAGAGAAGCCAAACTACTCAAAAACTACCAATATTTTATTTTTAAATACATCCTTTTTATTGGCTTCCCCAATTTGCAGTCTTTAACTTTCTGCTTTTGTCAGTAGCTACAAACTAAGACTGGGTTAATTTTTTTTATTTTATGAAAATTTAAATCTCACATAATCACATAGCTCTAGAAGCTGAGTTTCATAGTATGCTGTAAAATTTAACAGCTGGGGGTTTTGCCTGAATTGGACAGTATCTTTACAAAATGTCTAATTCACTGTTAGTTCTCCAATAGTCAGATTACTCATGCTAAGAAGAAGGTTCATTGCTACTTAAAAACCAGCTTAAATGTTGATGTTAACACATAAATGCTGAAACAGGCTTTTGTACTGAAGCACTTTAAAATACTTCCAGTCAGCCTCTAAGCACAACCTCAGTGTCATTCCTTACAGGTGTGTCATTGTAGATGAGAAAGAAGCGGGGCAAGCAAGGACTGTTCAAGCAAGCAAACAGACAAACAAACAAGAAAAATAGGAAAAGGGCACTAGAGAAAATTATGTAAACAGAAAAGAGAAAAATGGCTTGGCATCAGAATTATTATAGAGACGGGTCAGTCTTTTCTTTATCCTTTTGCTTTATAAGGCAAATATGGGAAAAAGGATACAGAATAATTTATTAAACATGGGAACAAAACTTCAGCATTCTTCCAGCTTTGATTCCACCATATAACTGATACACACCCTTTACTTTCTTCCAAAATTACCCTAAATTCTAAAAAGTTTTTTTTAAATCATTACTTTGAAGCGCCATTCCATTATAGCCATCGTGAAATGAACTTTTATCTCTAAGTTTTGAAAGTAAAGTGTATCTTCTATCAAAATCTTCCCTGTGCTATCAAGCAAGTCTTCTCTCCTTTTCCATGAGGACCTGCTTCAAAAAAATCCAACAAAATATTAATAACGAGACCTGAACTTCTTGCCCTACTCCAGCTATAACAGTAGAATCCCTGGTGTGGATGCTGATTTGATAACGAACGAAAGCTTTCATCAGGTTATTTTCTCCTGTTCAACAAGGGAGCATAGCACAGCAAATGGGATCTTCCTGTTCTTCTGAAAATGCTAGAGTAGTACATGTTCTGTAATAACACAAACAGTCAAAACCAAATAGTGATTTACTTAAAATTGAGTCTGTCAACTAAATTGTAAGAAAAAGATTCCTCAGGCATAACACTGCTGCAAATGGGAATCAGAAAATCAAGTGGACCGAGATGTATATCAAGCAACAGTCAAAGGACTGGAACAAGAAGAGGAATGGATAAAAACCAGATACCTTTTATTAGAATTCCTCCTTTAAAAAGTGTTGTGAGTTGTTTTTGTCCTTTCCATATTTCCAAAGTTAAACACTGTCTTATTTGTTGTAAATACAAAACTCACACTAGTTGCAAGTTTCCAGGATTTGATCCAGCACAGAGCAGCTTAGAGAAGACTGTACAGAAGACTCTCACGAAGCATGGAGATCTTTACAGCTACTTCGGCTGCCTTAATTTACCCTGTCAGTTACTTCACAGCATGATTAGCTACAATCCCACTGAATGATCTATTGCTGTATAAAAATATTTACCAATACTGATTTTACATTATAAATATGATAGTGACTCATCACTAAAAAGTCATCACACAGTAAAAAGAATATATATATTGAAATAGGGATATACTTCACAAAGTCATAGTTAAAAAGTGAGCTGCGAAATACTAAACGAGATGGTGTACTTTGATAAAATCACCTATAAGAAAACTACCTGTACACTATCCAAAGTTAGCTCCATATACTGCCTTACCATCCAAATATTTTTCTGCATCACCTCTGTGAAAAACTGACGTTGATCCCTCAGACAAGTTTTTCCAGTCAGGTTAATCCCAAATCTTCTCACCAAAACTTATTTTCTTTCATTTTGAACTTTAAGCAAAAGGAATATTGTCCACTGATCTCTTGTATTCCTGATTTGTACAGACCTAAAAGATGCTCCATTCTGGTTTGACACTGTTCTTACAGCCAGTTCTGGTCAGCATAATAATCTTTGATTGCTTTTCTATCAAAATGTGAATTTCAACTTGCAACTTATGGAATACATTCAAAATATGCACCTGTCCTACTGAAGAAAGGAGACTGGCAAAGGTAGATGCCTTCTAACTGGCTAAGAGGTTTTATTTTTGAAGATGTACTTCTGAGTTACCTGCACCTGAAGACAGGCTTGCCCCCGATCCGCCAAAGAATGGGCAAATAGTTTATGCTGTTTCTCAGTAGCAAAAACTTGCCCTTAAGGTCAAATCTGACTCATAGGCCATTTTTTAAAGGTTTGCCTAACAGTTTGCTATACTTGACTTGTCTCAAAAGCAAACGTCTTAACATTTTATGCAAACATTATACAACCTTAAGTTTGAGTTATAAATCAATAAAACTCACTTAAATTTGAGGAACCTTTGCAACAGGAAACAGTCTCTTAGCTGAATTCTGCTGTAATTTACATTAGTATTGCTAAATTTTCTCCAAACAAGTGTAATAATATTTATAGTTCAAAGAGAAAACACAGTAATTGAGATACTGCATAGAATTTGAGGGAAGAAAGTTTACAAGTAAAATTTAAGCCTCTAAAATTCATGGGTCCAGACAAACTCAGAATTTGAAAAGTTCTTGTGGTAGGGTGTATGAGTTTGCATTTTATAATCACAAACTTCAAGAGCAGTCTCCACACAAAAATGTTTCTCACACATACCAGAACACTACAGTTCATTCAAAAAGAGTTAAGGCTCAGGAAGCAAATAATCAATCATTCTCTTAAATCAAGCCTCAATATATCTGGAGGCCTACTTCGTCAGTAATATTATTGCAAAAAATTTGTATTAGAAATAGCTTGAGTGACCACAGCTGTTTGACATTTTAATGTTTTTCAAAAGGCTCCTCTGGGTTTGGATTATGAAGAATTTTTTAAGGGAAAACAGAAAACCACACCACAACAAGACACCAATAGGTCATAGGCTCCTGTTTTTCCTTGTCTTTTATAAAAATACCTGCAGGGAAAGGTACTTGTAGGTTCTTTTGCACTGTAGGTATCATATTATCAGAATGCATAAGAAGTAAGCAGTATTCAGACCTCTCTTTTCTCTATGTAGCTATATAAAGAAGAAAAATGTTTAACTGTGATTACTTAGCTAAGGCTTATCCCTGTGACCATGAGTCCCTCTCCTCCTCTTTCACTTTTATATCAGTATATAATTCAAAAATTTTTTAAACCATTTTGCCTCTTAAATTTTAAAGAATTTATTTATTTATTTATTTAGATGTAAACACAGTATACAGTACTGCCTTTGAGCTGTATAAACCTATGCCATGCTTTTCACACCAATGAGAGCAAATACAAAATTAAATCTAAAATGAGAAAAAAAAGAACTTTTGCCATGGTTTAAGTTCATGACATTTTTGCCAGCAGACAGGTTCCTAAAAGTATGTCTTGGATAATGACACTTTCTTAACTTTGTAATTTAGTGTTTTCTTTGCTAAATATGGCTAACTAAATACTGTTAGTACTAAAAACAGAAGACTAAAACCACACTGACTCATTGGGTTGGTAGTATAATATTTCACATAGAACGCATTCAAGAGTTTTATTATTCTTCCTCTTTAGGGAAATACTACAAGCTTATTCTAATTTTTCCCCTATATGAGGAACTAATCAGAAAAAAATAATATAAGTATTCTTTCCCATATAGATGTAACAGCATGATTAATTCTGAGACAGTACGAATACAACACAGGAAAATATTCTGAAATTAAGATACAATTTACTTCAGGCCCAAACACAGCAAGCACAATAATCTTCACATTACTTGAAGAATTTCACCTTTGTCTGGTATTGATGATTACCGCCATCCAAACTTCCTCAGCCTCAGACCATAAATTCAGATAACATTTTGAGAGTCACAAGTAAAATAAAACAGAAACTAAAAGGCTCCAAGTAATTCTGGCTTTAAGTGATATGCAGAATGCATACACCTATCTTAAGGCCATCTGGACAGTTTAAAGTTCTGACTGAAGTTTGACTACTGTTCTGTAAATGGATCAACAACAGCAAGAAGTTTATTTCTTCATATGGAGTGACAGCAGGGTATACAAATTCCTCATCTATCTCAGTCCTTATCATTAGCTGCATTTCCTTACAGCATTCAACGCAGAATTGAAGGGAAGAGGATATACAGAGAACACATACACCTCCCAGCAGCTCAGTCTACAAGGGACTACTACAGAAACACTCAGGTCATTTCACAGTGACTTCTTTAAACACAGAAACACACAGGATCTATTAGGTTGGAAAAGACTTTCGAGATCATTGAATCCAACTTATGACAGAACACCACCATGTCAACTAGATCATGGCACGGAGTGCCATGTCCAATCTTTCCTTAAATATCTCCAGGGATGATAACTTCACTACCTCCCTGGGCAGTCCATTCCAACATCTGATCATCCTTTCTGTGAAGAAATTCTTCCCGATGACCAACCTAAACCTCCCCTGGTGCAGTTTGAGACTGTGTTCTCAGAGAAGAGACCAACCCCACCTGGCCACAACCTCCTTTCAGGCAGGTGTAGAGAGTGATAAGGTCTCCCCTGAGCCTCCTTTTCTCCAGGCTAACACCAAAGACCCCGTCAGTCTCTGAAGACTGTAACTATAATAGTACAGCTATCTGTGAAAATCCCTCTCTACCCAGGAGAAGGTAAAATGAAAATCAAAGGGAAAGGCTTTGAATGTGCAACTCACCAGGCCCCTCAATAGGCCTGAGAAGGTTTTCAAGACTTCTGGAGCAGCTGTAGTAAGAGAACTGCCAGGTTAGGGGAGAAACAGAAGCAACACAGGCTAGTTCTCTGCTGGGGAGAGGATAGAAAATCTCTGGGAGAGGAGTTCTCAGGGAGGACCTGTACTCCTCTATTACACTAGCCAGATTTGTCAAAGATTAATCTTTTTTTAAAGAAGGTTCTAAATATCAAATACTGTGCTGCTGTATAAATATTGAACTGATTAAGTTTTGCTCATTCATAGGTTAACAGATTTTTATACCTGGGTCTATTTGGTACATTGTACATAAATCACTTCTTTAACTAATAGAATACACCTTTCAAACTCAGTAATATATTTTGAATAATTTCCATTAATCTATTCTGCACAATTTCTGTAGTCACACACTGCTATGCTGCAAGAAGACTGTATTTGTCATACTTACTAGCTTTGAAAAGAACCATTTAAGTTAACTCAAGCACTTTGCACTATTTTATAGACAGAATAAACAGGATCATCTGAAATCACAGTAATTGTAAGATGACTATGCATCATAAAACAGCCAAGAAAAGATATCTGGATTAATAGCAAACAAAACAAAGACTTCTAACAGCAGATTATCTACTTCTTGTTGGGAAAAAAAACCAAAACAAACCCAAACACAAATAACATAACATAAACTACAGAAATCACTCACTTAGCCAGACAAAGAAAGGAATCTCCAAACCTTAAAATTAAATAAATAATCACGTAAAGTGAAAATGTCAACATAAAATACAGAAAACAAAAAGATAAAAATATCTAGGTTTTTATTCTAGAAGAATATAGTAAATAAAATAGTGGCCACAAGACCACGTAAAATTGTTTGATCCCCACAGAGCTGAAAGAAGCATCCCTTTCTCTGAAGAACCACTCTTATCAGGAGTTCCATGGAGGAGAAAGAGACAATTGAAGTTAGAAAATGATGGATAGCAATGACCTTTCTATCCGTAAAACATGGGCATATTTTAGGTATTTAATCTTCAGAATTGGATTATTATTAATCAATTATTCATGACAATTTGAATCTATGGTAGATGTTTTTTGTTTTCTTAAATATCACATAGCTAAGCTTCTACTTGAGAACTGGAAAGGAGATTAAATCCTCACAAGCAAATAGTGTTCAAGACTGGCATTTTATTCCCTCCTAAACATTCCCTTTCCTGCATAGCAACACACATTGAAGACAACCTAGTGCCCTCTGCAACAATCCTGCCTAAATATTCTAAAATCCATCTTTATAGGCTTTTTTTCTATAAGACGGAAAAAAAATCCCATACCCTTTCCAGAGAACAAAGCAGAGCATTGTGGTTAACACAGAACAGCAAAAACTGCTATGGCTTCATTCCTATAGCCACAGGTTACCCTGCTGCATGTTTAAGATGCACTCCTCCTCACTTGCCAACAGTGAGTGATAACAGAAGCAGAACCACTCCATTATGGGCCACCAGACCATACAATGAAAATAAGCAGAAGGTGTTTGCAGATATTTAAAATGCACTGCCAAAAAAGATAGCAGATGGAGTTATTCTAAAGCTCTTTTGAAAAGCAGAACCTCTACAGTCAGAAATAAAACAAAAAATACGTATGCGTCTGTGAAGGGAACAGGTCTCAACATTTTCTTGAAGAATAACTGTACTGAAAAAACATGTGTCTTCCCAACTGCGGGATCCACTCTCCTCAGGTTCTAAAATTGAAGGATATGGATAGCAGTTGCCACCTTGTGATGACTACAGTCTATTTAACACACATAAAGCCACCAAGGATTTGGCAGTTTTTCCTGTTCTCAAATACTCTGTTAAAAAATGTACACCTTATTCCTAGTCTAACTGAACTTCCTGACATTATATTTAGTTCTCCTTTTGTCTTGCTATAGTTGAACAACTGTCTTAACAAATTTCTGTTTGTTGTGGCATGCTTCTTAGGGACTAGGTAAAGCCCCTCTTTATTCCCTTTGTTAACACCAAACAGATTGAATTCCAGGAGGTTTTCCACAATATGGCATGTTTTCAACTACTCCAGTGATTCCTGAGATATTTGTGGTTCTCCCCTGACCCTTCGCCAACTGAACAGTCTTCCAGTAATAGTTATGCAAGTGCATCAACAATTACAGAAAGGTAATAAAACTGCTTCCTTCTTATATAGCCCTTCATTGTTTGTATGTCAGTATACAGTAATCTTTTGATTCTCAACCTCTCTTCAAAAACAATAAATTCCTTGGTTGAGGCTTCCCATAAGATTAACCATTTACCCAGGATATTATGAACACTTTCATTAATGGGGAGAAGGGATGCTCCAAAGGAGATAGGGAAAAGGCTAATCTGGAAGAAATCTCTGGAGGTTAAAAAAGGGAGCTTGAAAAAAGACTGAAAGGGCAAAGCAAGGTGAACATAAAACATCTTACTGTGGAAAACGGGGGCAGTGTTTTAGTTTATTGATGTTGCCTGGTAAACTGAGTTCACAAGTGCGAATGAGAAATCATACATAATGAAGTCATTACAGGGCTCTAACACTGGACTTCGTTGTTAGTGTGCCAGTAAAGCTGACTGATTAATCTAATTCCATATAACAGCAGGATAAAACAGCTGCAAACAAGGAAAACCTTGGAAATTAAATGTTGGAAACATTTATAAAGTAAAAGCTAATGCTAAGACAAATGGAGTATGTATCAACTGTGGGGACGGAAAACAATCTGTATGGGAAAAAAAGAAACTGAATCATTAGGATAGTGTGGAACAGTTGTGAGGTATGCACTGTCTAAAACAATTTTCAGAGTTTTAAAATATACTGTAATAACCAAAACACTGTTTATTTCTAACCTCAAACTTCTTTCAATATGCAACAGTCTGTGAACTTCAGTTTGGTTGTGTAATAGACCTGGTTGAATCAAGACCATCCTGAGCTCCAAAATTTATTTTTTACATGAAATACCTAAGCAATGTTTGTGATAAGAAAGCTTATGTTTGCTGCACTTGTTCTAGTTTTCAAACTTGTCTACTAGGTATATTGAGTTGTAAAACTTCTGCAAACTACAAAATGTATAACTGAGTCAAGTACTGTTCCTCAATTTTTAAAAGGAGAAAAAACTTTCCTACTCATAAGCCCCCACCAAAAACCAAAAAAAAAACCAAAAAGAAACTGCTTTGATTTCATCATTTTTGTTTCTTCCATCTAGAAGACTTTAAACTAAAGGTTATCTGAAGCAAGGAGAGGTTTGCATCATAGCATCTAATCATATATGACTCATAAAAAGCCTCTACTACACACTTATTAACACTAAGTGTTTGAGAAACTTACAGCTTTCAGCTAAACTTACTTTTTACAAAGTCAGAGGTAAAGCTACTCTTGACTCCAGGATGAAGACAGTCCTGCCCACTGGAACAGTACCTTTTACCTCTACCTTTTATGCTATCTTTACCCTGTTCCTCTTTTTTTTTTTTTT
>VXAX01004650.1:589180-602740 GCA_013399835.1 Leptocoma aspasia
AATTCAGCAGCAACTAACCCTTCCATCACAGAGATATAACTACATATAATTATCCAGTCACTTTACCACTGGTTTCCACTATCTGCTGAAAATTCTACTATATGTTGAAAAAAATGTATCATTTCCTCACACTCCCCAGTGCAGCCACTGCAGTGTGTCTTGGTGGTGAACAGATTAGAGGATGCAGAGAATCACCCTACAGTCCTTGGTCCTCTCCTCCAGTTTAGGCATGCTGCTAACTGCTATGAAATAAATCTGCTTTCTTATGGGTTTGGGAATTAGGAAACTTCTAGGAAGAGGGAATGAGAAGGAGGCTGTTCCAAAAGCAGAAGATACCATACATACCTTTCCTTATCCTCAACATAAGCACAAAGTTTGTCCAGGGACAGTCAGGTTTAAAACAATAATCTTTTGGGACTAAGTAAAAGCTTTCAAGCTGTGTAGGACAATTCTCCCTGTTTGTAGCCCTTTAAGAATTATTTTAAATAATGAGATAAATATCTGATGTGTTAAATTCAAGTTTCCTGTAAAGGATCGAGGTAACTATTCAATATATTATCATATATTCATTCAATATATAATCATATATTCAATACATTAAAGGTGTATGTATTTACTGGGATTAATTATTTAGAAAAATAAAAAGGATTAAATAAGATTTGAAAATAATTTTGAATGCTAACACAAAGTTCCAGAGAAGATGAATGTATAGATAAGACTAAAAAACAACTAAGCAAAATAACAAAACAAATGACAAAACAACTTAAAAAGATAACTGCAGCAAAAAAATCACCAGTTTTGACAACAGCAGACTCAGAAATATGAATTTACACCACTGTCCACAGTATAGTGTGCATTGTAAAGCGAGACTAACCCTAAAATGTGTGATGAGACAAACCTCAAGAGAGCTGGAGCACCACTCTGCATTTAGTTCATTTTTTTTTCTGAATACACCCAATAATTAGAGAATAGTTCCTCATGCTGCCCCTCCCTTGAGCAACTAACATTCAAGCATTCACAGAATTTTAGAGCATTACAGAGTATTACGTCTGGCAGTTGACAGAAATATTTTTGCCTTAAGAGGGTGCAATGGATAGCATAGTATCTTCAGTCCAAGACAGGAAAAGAGGAATAATCTTTTTATGTTTTAAAGCATACACTAGGAATGTGGACCTCTAAAAACTAATTTAAAAACTCCACAGTTTCATAGCCTAGGTCTAAAACCTTACCTTACAGCATTCTTCTAGTTTTGAAAATAACTACTTTAGGACTATTACACTTGACCAGTACTCAGTGCATCTGGGAGCAACTGCTCCCAACATAGTTTATTCTGCAGCATGTATATGTATACATATACAGATATATGTATATCTGTATAACCTGGGAAATTGAGGGTGATGACACCTAGCACAGCTGCATACATGCAGTACTAACTATTGTACTCTTAATGATAAGAGAAGAATGTAATACTTTAAAAGCTTAGATGCTACAGAGGTCTATACCATACTGCACCACTCGAATCACACCTTTCTTTATACTTGTTGCTTATGCATGCTGACAGGAGTCAATCTGGGAAATAAATTCAGTAGATGTGCATTAGAGTTGCAACACAATTGCATTTGACACACATTTAACAGAGTCAACAGGCAGCATCCCATTACACTGTGAAAGCAAGCCTCAACGGCAGCAATTTGTTCTGGAAATACTTACTTCTGATGAGGTCACCATCAGTGCTATTTCCCCAGATGGACTGCTCTTGTATCTCTGCTTGTATACTTTGATTACTGGAAGGCTGGTTTATGTCTTTATCTCCTGCCACAGTAGCCTCCTGGTCAGTTTTTCCTAAGCCAAAAGAAATTTGAAGATATTAATTTCTACAGTATTTTTTCTCATGTGAGCAGAACTAATCTTTGAAAATTAAAAGATGCCATAAAATATAACTTGTCTTAGCATCTACTTTTGTTTTCTTAGAATTAACTTCCAATAAAATTCATTTTCCATTTGTTTCCTGGCATCGATCAATATGATTTCTCGTTAAGAAAGACTTCTAGTCATATTGTATCCAATTGTGCAAAATAATACTCAGCAACTCAGCAGCTTCTGTAAAAAATTATATTTGGGGGGGGCGTTCTCTTATTTAGTTACCTTCCACAAAATTTTCATATAAAAATTTGAATAGCTTTGTCACACAAAAAATCATTAATTTTTACCCACATACATGTGGTTCTAGCACATAAAAGCTACGGTAATTTCACAAAATTTTGTTCTCTATTTTTTATAATTAAACACACAATCAAAGACAAATACAGTTGAAACTCCAAAAGTGACTAGTACAAAAATTCAGAAAAATTATAACACAAATACCTATTTTTTGTTGAAAAAAAATAGTTTTAAAAAGCCACTGCTGATTAAAAGTCAACATTTAGCCAATAATGAAAAGAAAAAGTATTTCTTCTCTCTAAGTAAACATAAGATGCAGGGAAAATTCCATAGTAAGGTTGTTTGAGGGATTCTTCAGCTTATTTCACAATGTAACAGATGTTGTTTTGATGATGTTGCCAGTTATCACAAGCAGACCAGAATTTCCTCAAACCAAGGCAAGTGACAGTTTTCATCTTCACTGTCATTAATGTTTTAATAATCAAATCCGTGCACACAAATCTTTCTTGATTGCTACAGATTTTTCCTACTGGCATTCAAGGAAACATCTTCAAATCTGGATTTACTTTGTTCATTATTCACAGCAACAGATAATCAGTTTATATTACTTACTCAAGGGAACTGTAAACACTAAATATTTTCAGTCTCATGTATTTTTTTTTGAGTATACCTACAACATTTAATATTTACGGTAAACCTACATGAACAACTGCTGAAAAGTCTGTTAGCTCTATTTATTTGTTTCAAACAAATACATTTATAAATCCTGTATTACAGTTTCATATACTGTAGCCTCTAGTAAAGCAATTATGCCAGTCCTGAGACACAGAAAAATCACTTTCTGCTACTGTGACATAGTAAAGGTTTGTTTCTTATGTAACCCACAGCACTTTGATTTTAAATCCTAACTTTCTGCCTTTGTTATCCACCCTATTAAACTGAGACACTGGACATCATTTAAAATAACATATGCCATCTTGTGTGTATAGGCATATAGCATATGCCTTCAAGCACTGCTGCTCCTCTTCTATCAATTTCCACCTCTGGAATGTCTGACCTAGCTATCTCCGTGGTACTTTGCTCAGTCCTCCCTCCCACCCACAACTTGTCAGTATTTCCTCAAGCCCATCCTGAGAGGAACTGTTTCACTGGGATTGCAGTAGTTATTGAAATGAATGGGAAGATACTGACTTTCATGAGTTTTGCCCCTTGCCCTGATGACTTAATCTTACCTAGATGCTCGTCCTATTGACATTAAAAAAACAAAACCAAAAAAAATCCACAAAACCCATAACAACAACAACAAACCAAACAATACAAAAAAAAACAGACAAGAAACCCACCAAACCAAAAACAGCAACAACAAACCAAAATATGGAGTTTTTCAACCCCTTTGACAGACATCAGATACAAATTATTTCTGCCTGGTATCTATCAAATACAAAGTGACTGTATTGAAGTATGATGATTTAGCCTATGCAGTATTAGGTGCAAATGTGTTTCAAAAGTTTGAAAAGTGTTCTGGAATAGACAGAATAAAAATAAGTAGTGTCCTGACAGAGCTAGTGTAAAAGCACTCTGCCTTCCACAAAGACTAAGTTAAAATGAGCTATTTTAGGAGATTTTTCTCTTAAATTACTTTATCACAGCAATGACATCAAAATTACAATATGTACCCAGCAATGCTAGTACAGACCTGCAGAGCAGCTGTATACAATTCTCTCATATAGGATATGACTTTACAGAACCCTATTATTTCATGAAGTAAACAATGAATGGCTATAAGGAAACAATAATGTTAATATTATGGGGCCCTCAGTGTTCTAGATTACATTTTTATCTAAGAAATCTGAAGGAGTGCAGAATACAATGTCATCATTATTCATATGAGTTTATTTTTCATCCCTCTGCTTGTTTTCAGTTCAGTATTTTTTCCTCTTTTTCTTCTCACTGTCTAGGCTGTATGTGTATTTTTCATGTGCACTTTTACTATTCTAGCTGGATATAGTAAATGGCCAGATAAGACCATGTAAACAATAGTAGACGTTTACAAGAAAAAAGAAGCACTATTAACAAGTTTAAAAGAAACAATATTGCAATTGAACACCAAACAATTTTGATAGGAAGTTCAAAACAATTAACATTAATTACCTCTTCTTTGATCCACTGAATCCACATGAAGACTTCCCTGTAAATGCAGGTAACAGAAACCTACACCATAAAACGTGTTTGGTATCATCCTTTGCACTCCAGAATTGCCCACTGGAGCAGCCCATCCTGCTGGGTGCTGCTCTATGGTGTGCTGAGCTCACCCCGGGCAGCAGCCAAGGACCATGCAGCCTCTCCTCCCTTCCCAGCCCTCAGCAGGACAAGGGGAGAGAACAGAAAGACCCAAAGGAAGAAACTTGTGCATCAAGGTATGCTTTAATAAGTGAAGAAAAGAGGAAGGAAAAGTAAAACAGGAGATTGCAAAGGCAATCGCTCTCCATCTCTCACAAGTAGCCCAATGCCCAAGCTAGTCTCTAAGCAATGGCTACCTCCCCTAAAACCTCCTCCCCTGTTTTTATTGCTGAGCATGACATTCTGTGCTGTGGAATAGCCCTCTTGTCAACCTCAGCCAGCTGCCTGCATCGTGTCCGCTCCCAGTCCCATGCCTACCCACAGTCTAATCATTGGAGAGAAAAGTGGGAAAAGAGAAAACCTTGACTATTGCTGTGCAAGTGCTGCTCAGCAGTAGCCAACCCACTGGTGTTGGCTTGAATCAACCTTGCTTGAGTCACTGATCCCAAACATAGCACCACAGGGGTTGCGATGAAGAAAATTAACCCCATCGCACCCATTAGTTCAATAGGGCTTTAGAAACAGTAGACCTTATGATCTCTTTATTTGAGCATTTTTTCATAAATCGCTTCTGGTGCATCAGACTACTGAAAACGGACACACACTGGTGTCTTGATTCAGTTGCTTTTTCTTGAATATTTATCATGTCTCAGTTTTTGTACAAAGGAATTTATTGATTATTCCCTTATAACAAACAAATAATCCTTATAACAAAGGATTATTCCCTTATAAAAACAACTTGTTTGTTATCAACAAACAAGTTGATAACTTTTGTTATCAACAAACAAAAGTTGATAATGGGATAATATTTTCTTTTTTTTAACATTAGATGTGCCACTACAACATACCAATTACAACCAATCACACATGAAGACAGCCTCAAGACCATTCCTGTCTTTTGTTAATGCCATTAGTTTTATGTCAGGTACCTAAGAATTGTCACAACAGTAGTTTATGAAGAATCAACACAAAGACCTTACTCTGACAGAAGTACTAATGACTGGATCTGACCATAGAAAAGTATGACTTTTTTCCACTTCATCTTCAAGTAAATTTGTAACACTTTTCTGTTTCAACCAAGCTTACCCTAAGAATTCTTTCTGTAAGACTTCCTTAGTATTTTAGCTTCTGCTTCCTTTAGCACACCCTTCCACTCTCATGTGGCTAACCTCCAATACTGACAGCCAAGAAAAAAAAGAGATGCTCTTCTTAACAGTTCAAATAATGGAAAGAAAAGACTCATTATGTTCTGAGTCTGGCAGTGCTAAAATATAAATCCAATCTCTCTTCAAAACCACAGTAAGTTACTCTAGGTCATGTCACAAAAGCAACTCAGACTTCTTACCTACCACAGTTCAGCCCCAAACCAGCAACTTGTGTGGCTCTGTACTTCCCCTAAACTAACAGCAGTGCCAGGGCTGAAAAGCTTCTAGTCAAAAGCCCCAGGGAGTGACACCCACACAGAACACTCTGTGATTTATCCTGAAGGTAAGCATAGGCAGAAAGTCTACTTGTCCAGAGATTAATGCAAGTTTAAGATTTAAATAGTAAGGTATATGACATGCTCGCAAAGTACAGAATTGAGATGGCTAAAAGCCAAATCATACCTATGATACAGACAACTAGTAAGCCACTTAGTAAAAAAAATTAAAATTTTAATCACATCTCAAAATTACTGCTGCATTAAATAAACTAATAAAGTGAATTACTGCTTTTTCTCTATGGAATTACATAAGTATATATAAATAATTTCTATAGTACATATGTTCATTTTACCATAATTTTGTTATATTTATAGTTAAATTCCACAGCAATACACATTCCATAGAATAGAAATCTGTTTTCACCTTTGAGACTGTTGTAATAGTGATTGTTAACTTTTGTTTTAGTTTGGAGAATATGCCTCTGGTTACACACGCTTCTTTGCAACATGACAAATACATTCTGCAAGATTCCAACTGAACTCCAACTCCACCGAAGTGTTTAAATCAGCAGTCTGGATTAGCAACAAGGCTACTATTAAAACAGCCCTACCAAAAAGCAAACTTAATAATAGAGCTGTCAAGACCCATGTATATTAGGCAAAACATGAATACAGGGCAATCTCCTTAGATTCCTTCCAATTCTGCCTCCTATGCCTTTGGGAAGTTGATGGAACATATGTCAAACTAATTCCTGAAAAATTCTTAGATCATCCCAGTGAATAATCTCTCTTTTCAGAGCTATATTTGCGTATCTTTCTCTATAATGTAGAGTATATCAAGTGGAGATGAAATTAATACACAAAACTGATAGAAAATACAAAAAATATAGGTAACGGATGTGTATTTGCAAGACACACCTCAGAGAGCTCAAGTCTTTGACAAATAACCAACTTTTCTTCTCCAGGGGTTTGTCCATTTGTACATTCACACACCAGCTGCCCCCAAGAGCCCCACCACATCATCTTGTTCAGAAACGGGTCTCTGTGTGTTCACATGACACATGTGCTATCATGTATCATGAAGTATGCAACATACACAAAACAAAAATGGATACAAGTGCCCACATTAAGTGGATTGCATGTCCTCAGAGTTTCATTGGCAGCTGATTTCTGTTCATTAGATGACACATAACCTTATATA
The DNA here is from genome assembly GCA_013399835.1 of Leptocoma aspasia. Classification (NCBI taxonomy): domain Eukaryota; kingdom Metazoa; phylum Chordata; class Aves; order Passeriformes; family Nectariniidae; genus Leptocoma; species Leptocoma aspasia. The sequence goes on from VXAX01004650.1 coordinate 596,305, forward strand.
CTGACTCAGCCATCGCTTCCAAGAATGTGAATCATTAGAATGCATGACTAGCAAAATGACAAACTGGACTAGAGAAACAGGTTTAGAGTGAGTTTGTCTATAAAATTTAGGAGTTTGTCTACAAAATAAACTTAATGAATTCTGCTGCAACAACTGAAGCCTTTGCTGCTATGACATATTCATTTTCTGTTCACCAGCAATGTGGTGGACTGCTCCAAATAGCATGTAAAGAAAAAACAACTGGTGGGAAAAGTTTCTGGAAACATGAGTGCATCATTCTCATCAAGGAGAGAGAAATATGCAAAACGTACTGGCACAGCGATCACTGTGATCTCCAAATGCAGTCACAAATGGTCCAACAGTTTTATGCCGTAGCAGCAAAGAAAAGATTTGGAAGCATGGAGCAAAGTTACCTAGGCACCTAAAGCTGACCTAGTTGCTGGGATGAAACATCAGAAGGCCTGAGTTTATCCTATAACAAGCAGATGCAGATGTAAAAATACATGTGCAAAGTTCAAATCATCCCAAATGAAATTTTGTCCTTCAAAGGAAAGAGCAATTACAAAGAAAATCAATTGCCACAAAACATCAACGCAAACACATAAGTAGATCTATGAGGAATAAAAAAGTCAAAGAATGTTCCCAAAAGGAAATGTAACAACCAGTTCTCTGTCTCAAGCCTACAGTTGTTGGGAGGGATTGAAGAGCATGTGACAAACACTGCATTTCTAACACTTCCTTTGTTCATTAATAACCTTGCTGGCAAGGAACCACTAAGGATGCTACTTCCTACTGAAAATTCCACTGTTCACAACAATAACACAAAGAAACGCTGATAAAAAACACATTTCACAATGTAACCGTTAACAGTAACGCCCACCATCTACTTCATGAAATGCCTAAAACTTTTAGTCATTTTATACAACAAATTCAACAGTTTGTGCAACAGAATGCCTATTCCAGCACTTACCTGAAACAATCTCATTTCATTAAGGACATCTAATTAATACTGATAATCCACAAATTATGGAGTTGGAAGCCTCCAATTGATTGTTTGATTGTTTTAAAACTAAAAGAAAAGTATTTGCATTCACTTAATTTCAGTGGCTTTCACTTACATATCTTGTTGTAACTTTCAGTGGCTTAAGAAGTGCCACAGAAAAATATAGTTTCTCAAAATCAGAGCAATTTAACTGAGCAATTTTTTGGAAAACTTTTACAAAGAACTTTCTAGGTGCAAGCTATGGAACAACTATGAAAGCGCTAGAAGTTTGACAGTCCTGAACAAATTTGAGTCACAATAAATTAAAAATGAACAGCAATGTGCAAATAGGTATTCTGCATCATTTTAAGGGCTAAAAAGGTCAAATACATAAGTGAAAACTTCCACAAATAATCACACTAAATATGCAGTCAGTCATGCATGTATGTAATTCATCCAAAGAAGTTTCACATGTACACAAAATCAGTTTCATGGAAGTGCTAAGCAATACTTGGCAGCCATGGCTGTATTAGAAATGGTCAATAAAACTGGCCCTATACAGTGAGAGTTAACTTTAAGAATATTCCATGTAATACATGTTCCAGGGGCTTCCTACTTTGAACTAGTTCTCAGATTTAATCTTAAAGATTCAAGGCTTACTAGTGGCTGGAGTGTATTAGGCACATTCCTGCAGCTTTCACATTATTTTGAGCAAAAGGAAGGAATCCCATCCAGGTCACACCCATTCCACAATGCAAATCAAAGTAGAGGCAAACAGATTTACTTCAAAACTGCATGGCTGATCCAAATAAAAAAAGTAGGATAACACACTCATTGCTGAATGTTACTTACTAGGAAAAAAAAAAAAAGAAGTGTTTAAAGCAAAGAGAAATCTAACTTCTGAGAGCCCAGAGCTGAATTTAAGAAGTATTACTGTGATATAAAATAAACCTGTGATATAAGATGGAACAAAAATATTTCAAACTTGATACAAGACCTTTATAGTCAACTCTATGAAATACAAGTCTATCACACCCATGTGGGCATGAATCACTTGACTGGAACGGTATGCACTTCAGTGAAACTGAAAGCAGACGTATACTTTAATGACAAACTGGAGTCAGACATCTATTTACCAAAGTTTTAGATATTTTAGTCAGTAATATTAAATAAATGCCTCAGTACTGGCACACAGCAATGAAACTAATACAGATTCTCTCAACTCTTGTCAGATAGCAAGAGGGAATAAAATTACAGAGGAAATATTTGGTAAATTTGAGCAATCTGAGTACACAGGTTAACTGTTAAAATAAAAATATATTACTCATAACACTGAGGCATTGCTGGTAAAGTGGAGTAATTATTGTGATAGCAATCATTGTTGCCTCAAGAATGTCCAAACATTCCCTGTATGAAGTCTTTTGTCACCCAATCTCATCTAGCCATCAGATTCCATTCGTGCTCCTCATCATGAAAACAGTTAAGCACCGAAAACATGAAGATTAAAATCACATTCTTGAAGAGGAGTACTTTGTACATTTTCTGAATGGAAGTATTAGTTGCTGCATATGGTTTTTTGAGATACCAAATCAGAACTGCACCTCCATCCAGCAACAGTGAGATGATCTGCACCAGAGAGAACAGTCACTTACAGAATCTGATCCTTGAAATCCTACTAGATTTCTCCGTCTTCCCCATCCCATTAAAATAAAAAATTCTAGTGAATTTCCATCATCTAAAGGTTTATTATAGTGAAATTATCAGTCTCAATTTTGTAATAAGTTGTTAATTATTATAATTATTGTTAATTGAGAAAGCTAAATATTATTCCTTCTTTATTCTAGGTTATAGCTAGTTACCAAAAAGCAAAGACAAAAGTATTCCAAATAATTTATAGATTATAGCCTTACATTTTCTAAAATGTGGCCTGATTCTCTAAATGTAGTTCCATGTCCACTGAATTTCTCTCTTGTATTCCATGGTTTATTCAAATGCAGAGGATTAAAAAAAAAAAAGTTTATCCATGGTCCAGGCAATAATCACACCATAACCTCTAATATATGAAACATTTTCCTTAAAGCAGAGAGTCCAATGGTCATGAATTGCCACATTCCTTCCTCAGGGACATTATTTTGTCCCTGAGGGACAAAATTTGTCCCAGGGACATTATTTTGTCCCTCCCTACGACTTGAGAAATACCTGATCATAACCAAATTGAAGTGGTCTGAGCAGAAACATGGCACTATTCATTGACTACATCATACAAGTAGATGTAATCATAATTTGGTTCCAAGGTCCATGAGCTACAGAAAAGAAAGAAGGCATCACTAGGATCTTGAACAAGGGTGCACCAGCAGACCTACACTTTTGGAAGGATGTGGCAGAAATTAACGTGTTTGCAGAAGTTAGATTAAACCTTCCATCCTGCAGTGTGCCTTTTAGAGCAGCAGACCACACTGACAGATGATGCTTTAAAGACTGAAGTTGAATTTTGACATTGCCACAAAAGAAGATGCCATGATTTCACTTGCTCTCTCTCACAGCATACTAATTGTGGATGGGTGGTGGGTGTCCAGATTCTCACTAACATTTATGCATTTATTCAAAAATGAACTAACAAGGAAGAACAGCGAGAGGGGATCTGTTGAGAGGGCATATTGGTTAAAGTAACACAGAAAAATTCTTTTAAATTGTGAAAGCCAGAGCATACCACATCTGTAGGCCAAACTCTGCCTCAACCCAGTTTTCACCATGTCCACAACTGATGAATATCCCTGCATACTGCCTAAGTTTTATTAAGTTTGTCTGATCCTTAATTACGTTGTGCGATAGCTATTTTTGAATATTAAAAATTCAACTGAAATTTATTTTCCTTTCACGGAAAAATACAATTAATCTTCAGCATCTGAATGTATATGATAGCAAGAAAAAGGAAACTGTATATCTGGATTTCTTGATGATACCTCACAGAACTACAGAAGAGGAAAGGTTTGTTCCCAGGATATAAGGTATCTATCTATATCAGTTCAACATATACAAAGGACATCAAAGTATGCTGTTATGGATGAGAAATTCCTTCTCATTAGAATGCCACTTAATACTTTATTATACATACAAGATAAGCTATCTTTTCCTGATTAAGGAATCTTTAATTCTAGGTCAACCCAGATTTCAAGTATCTCACTGTAAATACATGAAGTCATTTATAGGTCAATAATATGAATTTCAATCAAAGTTTTTAAAATTATCACCAAATTCTAGAGAAGTCAGAGTAATTTTGGATGACCTGGGTGCAGAACAGAAGGACAGGGGCTGTTGAAAGTCCCAAACATACTATCTTAGTTTTTTAGCCCTGGAATATCTGAATTACCTTACCCTGTAACCACACACCGCAAAGCTGACAACAGAAATGCTGGAATATAGACTGGAAATGTTATGAACTCACCTTTTCCTCTTTCCACCCCCACTTCCCCAACAAACTTAGACTAGAAAAAAGCAACAAATATCCACATTAAAAATCCATATTATCCTTAAATCTAAGTTCATTAGAATAAAAATTATGTATTTGAATGCTGAATTCTGTTTGGTCTTTATGTGAACTGTACATAAACTTTAAAATTGAGCATGTGCCTTGATAGGTGTGGCCAGTGAAGAAATCATAATACAACAAACCGTCATAATGCTTGTTTGTACCTTACTGATCCCTAATAAAGCTGTGAGGTTTAATTGTGTCATTTGGATTTTCTGCACATTACTTGTCAGGGACAAATTAGTATGTTTCCTTACTTTTCATTAAAAAAAAGAGCATATGTTTACAATCATACATAGGACTTCCACTTCATAGTGAAAACTAAGTTTGAAGTGGTACTACGTGAATGAGTGGTACTATGAGAATGAGACCACTAACTTTGGTTAGTTCACTGACTTAAAACTTCAGTAACTTTAATGTATGGCTACATGCAGAATTAAACCAGTGTGGCCAGCTGACCACGTGACAGATAAAAACAACACACTGAAAATAAACACATATCACAGGTACTGATGGTTCTGGCAAAAATGTGATTCTAGCATGCTTGATCTTCTGCATTTAATCCTTTTTATTATTATTTTTTACTGTTTAGAAATTATGAGTCATTCTCTAGAACAAAAAAAAATACAAAACCCATCCAACAATAAGTATAAGCCAACTTGCTATGCCCCACTGCCAAAACATTTTTTACTTAGCTATGGATACTTTCTCGTTTCTGAAACAAGTCTTCAGCTTTGATTACACATAGCTATTGATTTTCTTAGCTACAAAAACAAGACTGCATTTTTAATCCACAGTTGCACAACTGTATTACCAGGCACTGCTCCAGTTAACCAGTTATGAATAAAGTTACAGTTCTTGAACAAAATTATTTGTCTATTTTTCAGAGCCTTTTTAAACTCCTGTCAGAATTCTGGAAAATTGTAGCTGTAAATAAAGAAAGAAAGAAAGAAAAGTCTCATCTTCACAGAGCAGGACTTGACAGGCAAACATGCTTCCCAATTTTGAGGATAACCTAAAATATACTTCGTCAAACTTCCCTACATGAAGGTGATCAGAGTATCAGTGAAAGACATAACTTAAATTATTTAAGATGAACGTAGTTTTAAACAACCTTTTGAACAACTGATATGAAACAAGTTATATTCTCAGAAACTGATTTTAGCTGCAGCATCACAGAGTAATCTAAGAAAAAAACAGCAAAGTGACCTCCAACCTGAACAACACTCTTGCTATTGGACCAAACTTCCATAATTTACTTGAAGACCTGGAAGGACAGCTTTACAGGAAAGAATTTCTAAACACAAACATGAAGTTGAGAAAATCAAAAGCGATTTTTAAGGAGCAACATCTGCCTCTGAATGACTGCAGTTTTTCAAGTACTGAAAATCAGGGCTGAGTGCAGCACATTTTTTCCTTAATTTTTATTTTTTCGTTCGTTTTTTCATGGGAATTTTGGGTTAAAACAACAAAGTGGTGAAGTGAAAGTGCTACAGAGATACACCACAGAGGGGAGAGGCAAAAAAAGAGGGGTTAAAACCCACAAGCCAAATCAGTAAATGTATCATTCAAATATAACGCGCAACAATTACAGAGAAACTTTAAAGCAACTTACCTCGAGGGAGAGAGATCAAAGAGCTGTTTTCAGTCGGAGCTTGCTCTGGCCCTCCAGGCCCCGGAGGAAGAGGTTCTCTCACTTGGGACATCTGCCAGCTCTCTCGCCGAGTTACAGAGAGCCTGCACCCCTCTCCAACAAAACTAACACGCGACCCTGAAGGAACAAGCAAATGAAAGGACTCGTTAATGTATTTTATGCAGAAAACTCCCGGCTCGGGGCGAGGGACTGAAGAAGGACAGTAGGGAAGCGGCGGTAACTTTCCGGCGCGGCGGCGGGCGCGCCCCCCGCCCCCTGCAGCGATCACCCG
>VXAX01004650.1:602770-670270 GCA_013399835.1 Leptocoma aspasia
GGCCGCGGGGCGCCACGCTGCCCCCCGACGGGCGTCCAGCCGTGGAAATTCCCCCAGAAGACCGTAACCCGTCAGAAAGAAGTAGGCAAGAAGGGAACAAAAAGCCAGGAGAATGTGAAAGGGAGGCTTTCCAGCCCGGGCAGCGTTTGCAGCCGCAGCGGTGCGGGGCACGCCGCTTGGCGCAGCCGCTGGCTCCCAGGTTGGCCGCGCTGTTACGGATCGCCCGCCACCAGTTGCGCCTCGGAGCGGCACGTGGAGCCCGCAGGCCCCTCGCCCTCCGGCCTTCCCGCCCTCCGCCGGGCCCTGCTGGCGAGGACGACCTTTCTACCCCTGCCCCTGACCGGTAACACGCAGGCATATCCATTAAAAGGACTTCACAGCGGCCACAAAGAAATACTCAAAGAACACGAAGAATAGAACAAGCGGTTTTCAAAAGTAGAACCCTAAAGTGCAACCTACTTCCTCTGCTACCATCTGCCAAGCAGTGTTACCTGGACTTTCTCCATATGGGAAATAACATTTCTTTCCCATGGCACAGTCTGATGTGATCATCAGTCTTATGCTCTGTTCTTGCCCACAACATAGGATACTGCAATTATTTCTCACACATGTGCTGGTGTCCATAAGCTACATGCTTTGCCTTGCCTATGGGACACAGTATGTCACCTTTCTGAACTGAAGTGTGTCCAGATTTAAAATGTATTTTCTTTAAAATTTACAAGGAGATTATTTTATTATGGTTTAGTAAATGTGCCAGCTTAACTGGAATGTCTCATGACAGTGAGCTATTTAGATATATATTTTTGGGAAACAAAAGTAGGAATATAAAATCCACAAGTTATAGACTATCATCGTCCTAGCATGAGAAACTATAGCTGATAGATATTTTTTTTTTGATATCACACACACTAAGCAATATGCTTAGTTTTTAAAAGTTAACTTCTTAAAGTTCAGCCTTTCCCTGACATGCTTGCAAAACAAGCAGGATGAAGTGTAAATACCTGACTAGGAGCCAGTTCTATGTGAACTCCACACCCTTCAGAGCTAACTTTTGTTTCAGAAGTCATCAGTCATTTTGCACCACTGTACGGCTTTATTTTTGTCACTGTTGGTGCAAAAGAGAAGTGTGGTGAAGGGTGCAAATGCTTTCCTCTGAAAAATACTGCAATTTTTAAGTATTTCAGTAACCTAAGATGTTCTTTGGTGCAGCATAGTCTTTCTTTAAACACTTATATGGAAAATGGTGGGGTGGGGGGGGGAGATGTTTTATGTAGGAAAGAAGCTGTGTAAAAAATCCATTTGGGGCAAACAAAGCTATTATTTTACTGTGGAATAATAATATTGGTTTCAATATCTACACTTTTCATCTATGCAAACATTGCATAACTTTCCATAGTCCCCTCCTTGCTGTCCTGGGGGCAGAGTGATCAAAACATAAGGTAGAATGACTTACCTCAAACTCCCAAGTGAGTCAGTAGCAGAAGAAAGGTTATGACTCACTCTCAACATACAAGCTTGTGTTTTTCCCTCTGAAACTGGAAACATAGCAGAGAGCTGTGGGAGGAGCAATAATTTAGACAACCACACCCTGCTTCCAAAATATTTCATTGGATAATAAATGCCTATGAAGAGCTGATACCACCCAGGGTTGGTATTTTGGTGGGTTTTTTTAACCTTATCTATGAAACCCACATGGTAAACTCCCGTGACGTTCAGTTTATCTTCTTTAAAAAGATGATGGGACGAGCTCACCCTCACAAGGTTCAGTTGTAGGGTTTAAAGCAACTAAGTGAATTACAGGATCTTCAGCAGACTGTACAACTGATGCAGTTGGAATTAGTCCTAAACAAAATCGGATTTAAAAAAGGTAAGAGAATTCAATACACAAAAAGCCCAATTCACTGAAATAGTACATTAAAAATATTGTGCAGTATGCAACCCATTGCATACCAAAGGCTGTGATTGTAAAAAGATGGGTCCAGATGCTGTTCCTGTTAATGAGATACCACAGATAGGCAAAGCTCATTGGCACACGCACTTCCTGACAGTACAGCATACTTCTGACAAATACTCAGCAAACCTAAAATACTTGTTGTATGACTTTCCTGTAAAATACGTATATTCTAGAATATTATCAGGAAGTGGGCAGTTTGGATACTAACACCAGCAGCCTTTCAAGTAGGCTACAAATTTGAGATATACTGTGTCTGACTGTAGCAACTGAGTTACTGGCTGCTGCACATATGTATTCCAATATAGTCTTCCATTGCTAAACCATGAAATTCAGGTCTTGTAGGCAATTAATGGAAGATCTTGGGATTGATATGAAGAGAAATTTGAAAGCCTTCTAAATAGAAAATAAATACGGTTTGTGGGCAAGTTAAAATTTCAGGAAAGGAAAAAAAAACACCAAAAAAACCCTGACCAAAGTAAACTAAGAAAAAAAAAAAAAACCCAAACAAAAGACCCACAAAAAACCACAAAAAAACCAAACCAACCAAGCAAGCAAATAAAAAAACAAAAAACCCCCACAAAGCCATACCCCTTAAAAAACCCCACACACCACCATCACGAATGAAAAAGCCCTTCAAGTTTCTTTTTCTATTAAAAAAGATTCATTAAAACACACTTCTATTAAAAGTGCACAAAATGTAGACTATAATCCTATGTTTTCAAGACAAAATTGTTTATCACCATTTCCTAGACTGAGCTTCTACACAAGCCATACAAAAGATATTAGCTGCAGTCAAAATAGACTTGTCACTGAACAAAAGAAAATGTTTTAAAAAGATGCAAGTTGTTTATTTAAAGTAAACCTACAACATTTCAAAATTAACAGCTGCAGAGGTTGTTTACTTAGATTATTAAATATTTGAGCTATTTTTTGAGCTTGAATTTTCCTAGGCAAACTTTTAGCATTTGTGAGTTTTTGGATTTCAAATAGTTTGTGTTTGAGGAAGTTGTGGATAGCAGAGATGCCCATCTCAGAAATGCTGTAGGAAAATTGTGCATAACTCTTCAAATAAAAAATGTGGTCAATAGCTATTACTTAGGGATCAATGAAGGTCTAGGTACTCAAATTTCCCCCCCATCCTAACACTACCCTTTCCTTCCCCAAGGCTACTCTTTAACTGATGCTGATTTCCTTCTGCCAGGAGGAACAGTGGAAACTGAAGACATTTTACTTCCATCTTAACACCCTTAAATAGTTCTGAATAATGGACAATAATGTTATTGAATCTTTTTCTGATTGATTGCTCGTACCTCAGTACCTGTGATTTCAAGTTATTCTTCTGCTATGCCTGAGAACATGATTTTCAACTTTGTAATATGTTATTTTAACATATGTGTATTATTCTACACTTCACCAGTCTTTTCAGTATTAGGATCATGGCAGGATCTGTGTCCTAAATATTTTATAGTGCAGCAATGCTGAAATGGAAAGACAGTTATACTTAAAAGGGCTAAATAAAAAACTTGGAGTTAAAACCAAATTATATTGTAAAATAACATAATTAAAAGTGAAGCTTATAATTTTTTAAAATAATTTTTAAAATATAGATTAAAAGTAGAAATACCCCCAATATATGCATAAAAGGACAGTAAAAGAGAATTTGGAGATCTCTATGATGCTTTGTTTGGAGTACTTTTCATTCCTCGTGTTCATGACCTAGCTTTTATATTACCCTTCTACAAAGCATCCTGTAAAAAGCCATGTAAATTGTCAGGTGCCAGGGCAAAGCTGGTTGCAACTGTGTTGTAGATGAAAAGCATGAAATAAAGCCTGAAATGCAGTGGTATTGATGGTGCCTTAGACACCAGCTGGTCCTAACAGGGCAACCAACCCCTTTTAGGCCAAGGAAATCCAGCTTCAAAGAGCACTAACAGAAACAAATAAACAGTTGAATGTCTAAAATGAAACTAGAGACATGCAGATTTAACTCCTTCTGAAACCAGAACGGAAATAAAGATATGCGTTATCTTTTAGAGGAGCAACTTGTTCCAGTAATGCTGTACCTGGGAGCGAGAGGTTTTTCTGTGATAAAGAATCCTTATCCAGGTTTGATGGTTTTTTGCTGTGGGATAGACTCCACAGTGGGGAGAAAAGGAATTTGAGGCTTAATGCTTTCTTCTGGCTCGAGGTATTTTTCTACATTTTGTTTTTCTGTTTAGACTAAGTATTAGAAATATAGTAGTATAAGGAATAGTTTCTTTAAAATATTGTCTAACACAGGTGGTAAAGATTTCATTAAAGTTGATAAATTATTAAGTAAAACAAATAAGATTCTCTGCGATTAATTTTTTCTGATGTAACTCTAATGAAGTTCAAGGAGTTGCATGAAGATGAATTCATCTCAACAAGCTTTGTCCTGCTTAGGGTGAAGCACATCACATGGCCTGGCTTATGGTAGTTTCAGCTATTCCTTAGCAAGCTCAAGGAAGTAGCTCACTCAAGCAGGTAATAGATCTCATGAAAAATAACAGATCATATATTGAGGCATGGAAAATGACATTTCATCACAACAAAATGTCAACTAGTAATTCATTACATTCCTACAAATAAGTCAAGAAGTGTTCAGTGTACAGTTATAGCTATGCTGGATTGCAACACTTAATTAATTTGCATATATTCCTTCAGTTATTCAGATTATCACTTTACAGTTAATATTGCAGCTTCATTAATAAAAAACCTATTTAGGACATCAGAAGAAACAAAATTCAGCAAACATAAAATTTTCAAACTCTATACTGATTTTTAAGGCATTGAAGATTATTTGGCACTTGTAGTGACATTAAAGATTATCTCAGCAAAGGCAAGTGATGGACAACAGCATCTTTTGAGTTAACCAGCCAGGAATTTTAAGGGAATATTGATTAAAAAGTGTAGCTATCTTAACACAGAATATTGCAATATGAGTTATATAGAGACTTAGTAAATTTAAAATCACTTAATGAATTTGCCTACAATATTTAGTCCTAATAATCCTAGAGGTTGTATTTATAGCATACAAAAAAAAAACCTGAACTAAATATTTCTGATGCTTTTCAGGTTAACAAGGCTCCTTATGCTTTTGCACCCTGAGAAGTATCTGGATCTGGTATTATTCTACATTAGTATTTCATGCACATTCCTTACAATTGTGAGTATTCATGAAATTTACATTACCTTTTCTCAGCAGTATCAAACTAATCACCAATACCAAATGATATTTTAAAAAATACCTTATCTAGAATTCTACAAAACCAAAAACATTACCATGTGAAAAGAATATCTAATCAATCTGTTCCCAAAAATTTTAAATCTGAAAATACTAAACGAAGTATGTTTTACAAATAGAATAAATAATGCAGTGGAACAGAAGACTGTATGTTATATTGCTGTGTGAGGTCATGGTAATACATCCTAAGATCTATAAAAATTTAGTTAATTCTGTACATCTTTAATGTGGGTTTATAATGCAGAGTACAGAAGCTCCTTTTGAGCTGCAAGAGAGTACACTGTGAATGAGTATTAAAAATATTGTTAATTCTATTTTATATTTTCATAATATAGAATGCTCTTACATATTGTGTATTATTCCTCATACATATTCAGAGCATATATTGTAACAGTTCCTTTGGAATCACTAACATGTAAGCTGTGAATGTGTATTAACAGCCAAATGCATTTGCATATTATGAGTCCATAATACTGAATGCACAACCAAATTGTTGATAAAAAGTCATGGCTATACGTAGAAACAGAATTTATTTTCTCATGCTTCTCACTCACAACTATGCTATCTTGCCATTATTTCTCCCCCATATCTTAACAATTGAAAAAAAAGAAAAAAAATGCCAGTACAACAATTGGGAATTATAGTTTTCTTGAAGTAAAATATTTTGTGAGGGTTTTTGCTCTGTATCATAATCAATATTTCCTTTAATTGCCTGAATATATATGGTCTTGGTTTTTCATTTTGGTATCCATACAGATGACTGGACCAAACTCTTAGCATCAAGTGTTCATTCAGATAGGGCATGAAAAATGCAGATCATAGGAAAAACAAACATAAATATTATCCTCAGCCAGTTCCACTAGTATTTTTAACTGTGCTGATTTTGTTTATTTGTATATTTGCCTAAAATAATGGGGGCTTTGCCAGCCAGGAACATGCAATTCTCTACATTGAATAGAACAAAATTTACAAAATAATACTACACTATAACATACTCACAAAACTTCATTTGTATCAAAAAGTTATTGTTTGTCTACATTGACAGATGACCATTCTGGCAACCCATGCAAGTAAGGATGGAAAAAGACAACATTTTACTTTTCTAAAACAGGGAATGAAGGAAAATAGTCTTCTGCCTCAGTTTTTTACTTAGAAAAATGAAAGTTATACAAATCTTAGGTCCAGATCTGATCTAATTCTGTGACTATGCTTCTAGGATGGGGATTTTCCCCAGGAAGAAAAGGAAAATCTAAGGACCAATTGCCTCTTGCCCAGTTCTCTTCTTCATCCTATAGAGTTGCTGAAATAACTGGAAAGACACAAGAGGAAATTACCTATACCAGTTCAAGGGCTGCATAGTTGTCATACTGGCTATTAGTTTTAGAATGATTTCAGGTGTATTATTTTAATAAGCAATACTGAAAGTTACTTTATAGTTCTGATATCACAACAGAGATATTAACTCCAAAAAGTATTCAGTTATACTTTCTGAAAATTAATGGCAATTCTAAACCACCTACCATGCATGAACCAAATATTTACACAAGACTATCATAATACCTCAGCTAAAATACCAATAAAATCAGAAAATGCAAACTAGATTTAAAGTGACTCCCATATAGCTGATATTTTTGGATCCCATCTAGGAAATTCAGTCCTTCCCAGTGAATGATGGCACAATGATACTGTTCACTAGTATGTGTAATATTTGCCACCTGTCATTGAGAGAGAAAGAATGAATGTATGTATGTTTGTATGTGGACATGAAATCACTGGAATTTTTGTGTTTTGCATTTAAAAGAAGTTATCACATTTTAGTTTACTGTAGGAGCCTATTACAGTGTAAAATTCCTTTATTTGTCTTTTACTTTTTCTGTGATTTGTTCCAAACCTTTCAAAGTATTAATGAAAATGCTGTATAAGTCATGTTAGAGTGTAATTTTATTTCATATTGGTTTATATTTGTAAGATCTACAAACAGGCTCTTTTAAACTTATAAAATCAGTTATTTTGAGGTCAGAGCTGTCCGGTTTTTTTCTTTTATTATTGTAAATAAAATAAGATAGTTTGTACTCAGTTGTTTTATCAGTTGTTTTATACTTCTAACATACTAGCTGCTCTCTCAGAGAATGTTTCAAAATATAAATGCCAGCAGACTAAGTTATCTTGATAACTAGTGATCAACATAAGAAAGTGAAATATTTTTCTGTAGTTTTCTAAAGTGATCTTTATATTTTCTCAATGAATTATTTGCATTTTTGGCTTAATACAATTTATTATAGTCAAAGTAAAATTCTGATAACCATGAAGTAGAGACAAGGAAAATTTAAACAATTGTGGCATGGGTACTTTCACTTTCAAATCTCTGGTGTTCCTGGATCTCTTTCTTTAGAGGAAGATATGAGAAAAATTAGGGAATACCACTTCCCTAATTTTTTTGCCCAATTTTGTTATGTCAGTAATTTTTTTTTTAAAGGCAGATTTGATTGTATAACAGTAGTAACCAACCCTGACCTGATCCAGTCCTCTCCAGTGGCTAGTTAAAATTTCAAGCACTTCTACTCTGGTCTTCAAAAAGATTTGACACCTGGTTTTTGGAATAAAAGGTACATTTTAAATCAGTTTGCACCATAAATATAATTAAGGAGTAAACCAAGTGAGTAGCAAAAATGCTAGTGCCATTTTTTGTTGTGACTTTGTCACTTGAAATGGTGGCAGAAGATTCCTGCCCACTTCACTTTTCCTCACTCAACATCTGTCTGTTTTGAAACTAAGAATGGGAGTGCTCCACCTGAGATCATCCCACATTGTCAGCCCAAAACAATAAATACTTCTCACCAGAATTGTAAATTGCTTCTTCAAATTTCCATTTGTGAGTAATGCTGAAGAAAATCATATAAAATTTAGGAAAGGGTTATTGAAGTGCTCTCTCAAAATGCCTTAATATTACCAAGTTCTTATTTTCTTGAAGAAAAAGCCAAAATATACACCTGGAAATTTATGTGAAGGAACACTCAAGGCATATATTCAATAGGTATCTCTTTCTGCCTGCCATTATATATGGGATCAAGTATGCTAAGAATTAGAAAAAAATAAATAATTTGCTACAATGGGAAAAATATGGAAGTTAATCTTCAGAAACATAGAATTTATTAGCCATTTAATTTTCTTGTTATGAAACTGCAGTTGGAAAATACAAAACATGAGGATAAGCAGAAACACTAAAGATGCTGGTTTGCCCCATTTAATACCAATGAGTAACTCTCTTCTACAGCATCCGAAGTTTCTCATGGCTTATCATATATTAAATTCTCCTCATGTATGAGATTTCTTATTCAATGAGAACTGATAAATAGCACCAAGGTGTCATGACACAGGAGAGTTTCTTAAAGTAAAGCAGAAGATATTTTGTATTTTTCTCAATGTAAATGGTTGAATTTGGGAACAGTAGAATGACTTAGGCCTCACATTGATGAAAAAAAATCAGATTCTTGACCCATGGATACAGCAATTTGAAAGCTACTACAAAAATTTCCTCTACAGTTTGCAGGGAAATACAGAATTTGGGAATTTGGTAAAATAAAGTGAAAAAACCACACTATGGATTTCTATACATACCCTGTAGTGTTTGTGTAAGTATCTGTCTAGACACCCGTAGTTAAACTGCACTTGCAGTGTGCATGCATAAAGGATATGCTACGTTAGACCATGAGATTATACATTTATCCTCATTTGTGAAGGTGGATGCCTAGAACTCATGAGTGGAAAAAGATATGTTACAAAGTATTTAATCCTAATCAATATTTATTAAAGGAGACAAAGTAACATTAGCACAAGCCTACAGTACTTTACTAAAAAAAACAGCAAGCTGGACTTCTTATCATGCAATAATTAATGAAGTTTTATGGTTTATTTTAATCCTGAAGCAGGTTTTTTAAAACTCTAATTATATTAATGTACTAAAAGAAATACAATTGTCATTAGTTTCATTAAGCATGACAGGTAACAGTTTCAAAGACAAATGCTGAAACTTGTGAAAATTGCAAGTTAAGGTTGAAGTAACAATATGGTATCAATGGGATGGAATTGTCCTTCTCACTGCATTAATCAATACTAAAAGTTATTTTTTAATGTGTGAAGGATGTTTAGTTTCATTAATTTATGACTAGATTCTTTCTACTTATGTCTTTCTGTCTTTGGATTTCTGTCTGTTTATAAATCCACAGCCAATCTCATAAAATATTATTGTTGAAAAAGAATCAGTTTTCTGCATACCACGTGCAGTTTGTGATATTGATCATGTAACTAAGCCAATTAAAGGAGACGTGGCTCTGTTAAAATTGGAAAAGTACTATTGTCACTTGTGCTATATGCTGTGGAAAATCAGGAGATTTACATTTGTTCAGTTTATGATATCTCACTTATCTTTGCAAACCACAGGTTACACCTGCAATCCCCTAGTATAACCTAAATTTTTAATTTCCAGTTGTGAATACATAAACTACTGAACCAAGGCAGCATTATATTTAGCTTAGCAGAGCCTGTGTCATAGGTCACAGGTCTGATGCTCTTGAGCTGGAACCGAGAGAATGCTGCCATAAAATATTTTCATTACAGCTTTATGGTTCAAAACACAAACACGCAAATGCTCCATGCTGCTGTCCATAGAGGAGGTTTGCTTATGTTGCACTTTGTGATAGCCCATGTTGTGAAATTTTAGTACTTTGGGATAAGTGAGCAGTTAAAGACTTTAATTTCTAATGCAGTTAATGAGCAGTGGTAAGGTGTGTGTACAGTAGACTTTTATGGACAGCTATGAGAAAGAATGCTTACAGCACCTGAACAGAATAGAATAAACAATTACTTGGACTATTTTCTGTAAGTGTGGATAAATGATGTATAGATGATAACTGAAACATACATTTAAGTTTCAGAAATTACAGGAATGAAGCCATTTAATCTCTTCCACAATACTATAAAGTCAATATGTGAAGGGTTTCTTGAGCAAACCATTAGTTCTGTGTTGGGATATAAGGGCCTTTCCAAGTGAAAATATAGTTAGTACCAAATATCAGACAGTACTGAAACTTACCCCTGTCAACAGCTCTGAGCTGGCTAGGGGCAAGACATAATGTAAACATTTTCATGTTGAATGTAAATGACTATGAACCTGTTGGTAGCTTTCTCTGCTAACAGCACATATTTCTGCTCTCTGCAGGCTGTGTAAGCTGTAGGTTATGGACTTGCAACTTATATTGTTCTTTACATCTCCTGTACATCTGACTCATTCCCATAACCTGCCAAAATTCACATATAAGTGGGTATTGTCTCTTAAATTTATTAATCCAGTTTGATTAAGAGACAATGTTCATGGTGGAGGAGTACATGGGGCAATTATGGCTTGTGAGTGTGATTAAATGCTGAAATGGAGCTGAGGCATTTGATAATCACAAGAGCTATTTGGTGTTGGAATATTCCAGCCACATGATGGTTTTCCCATCAGCCAGTAAGAGAAGCACATTTAACAAACAACGTTAAAAAGACAGATTTTTCTGGGTAAATGAAGGTTTGAAAGGAGTTGAGAGTCCCAGCTCATCTCCCATGAAGGGCAGGCATAAGTAAAGTTTGTACAGAATTCAGGAGTATGTTCCTCTCCCTAAGAGCAGGGCTAAGGACAAATTATTGCCCGAGGGAGTTACCTGCATAGAAACTGAGGGCTGAGACTGAGGTGTGGACATATGTGATTTGAGTTAGGATTTATGACTAATTTTCATATTGCCACTGTAAGAGGGTAACAATTATCTGCCAGACTGGCCTGTTAGCACATGTTGGAAACAAGTCCGGCGCGGCAGCAATTCTCCGGTCTCATGGGAACAAGCCTGTTTTGTTTATATCCCCAAAAGTACAGATGAAGTAAGGATTGACACCTTAGGAAGATGCCATTACAGAATTAGAAGGGAGGTTCTGGTGGAAAAATCTCCTAAGAGCTTGGAGAGGAAGTTGAAGTTGAGTTTGGAGGATTTTTGGTTTTTTTTGCTAATGTTGTGAGCTATAAGTAAAAGGCCAGTGCAAGGATATTACTTCATATTTATTTAGACAGTGAATACCAAGAAACTCATATCATTCCCACAGAGTAGCCTCCTATATACAAAACAGCCATGTTTGGTTAATGTGGAGGTTTTTACAAAGAAGGCATTACTGGTACTCAGGTTAAAAGAAGGTAATGTCTTCTGCAGCTGAACAGCTAAACCCAAGAACATTAGTTTGTAATCTGGTGATTTCCAGAACTGGGGAAACTAATCTGATGACATTTCTGATCATCATTCTCCCCCTTTCTCTGAACTCATATGCATCAGTCTAAAGCTATAGAAAATTCAACCCTTTCAATTTAATGGAGATGAAGAAGGAAAGTCGAAGATGCTGAAGAGTTGGGCGGTCAGGTTTGGAGAGTCTCTCTAAGAAGGAAGCAGGTAACTTTGCTCCACTGGCAAGCTGGCACTTCCTTGAGTGCTAGTCAGAAAAGAAATATAACATGTTTGTCCTTTTCACTGACCGTTATGGAAAAAAATATAAGGCCTTATTTACTCCAACAGTTTTCTGTCTTCAGCTTTCTGATGTTCTCACAAATGATTCGCAGAGACAACAGGGAGGACATCTGAGTTAGTGAACATACTTAATAGTGCTTTTTAAAGAGCATCCTGGCAAGGACAGGAGATGGACTATGGCTGCACAGTAAAATACATGAGTACTTTTATTATAAAAATTCTGAGTCCCAGCTGCATGTCTTTAAACATAGTTTCTTCTGCATTTTTTTAACACAGGAAACCTCAACTCTTCTAAAATCTACCACAAACTTTCGCTGCATCTATAAGCAAAACACTTAATCTTTGCATGTCTCCTTTAATTACCTATGAAATAAGAATGGCAGTATTTGCTTCCTAGGAAGGTTAAATTTGCCTGGGATCCTGGGATGCCAGGTACCAGTGAATTCCAAGCAGTTATTATTTGTTAAGACTCTCAAGGCAAAAATTTGCAAAATCGGTGAACACACCTGTAAATAATCTTCACCAGGACCACGTTAGGGGTCTCCATTAGGAGGCACGATTACCAGATTTTTAGTCTTGCCTGAGTAGCATTCCAGTTTGGCCATTCTCACCTGTGGTATTATTGACAGAGAAGGGTTCACCCACTATTGCTTTCCTCAGGCAGTCAGAAAGGATGTGATGACAAAATCAGAGCTTCCACCAAGATAGCAGGGTAGTTATCTCTGAAAGCATACTGGGCCACAGTTTCAGAACAATCCCACAACATGATTTAGAAGTTGACGGGGCTCTTGTTAAAGACATAACAAATCAGCTTGCTCATTCTTGGGATGATAATGCTATTTTAGTGAAGTACAACTGAGTTCCTTTTATATTTCTGTGTGCAGCAAAAAACTCCATAACAATACTGTTGAGCCTTCTGAAATGAATGCCTCTTGAAGCAATAAATCTGTTAAAGAAAAAAAAATAGTTTCTGGGCACCTGGGCTATGTGTTTAAGGATTTGAACTTTCCTAAAGCCTAAAATCTGGGGAAAAAGTCCAGAAAGGACACCCAATTAGAAAGATATTGACTCATCCTGACAAAGAGGTGGGGGGAGGGAGAAAGGGAGGAAGGAGGGAAGAGATCAAGGCTCACAACAAAAGGCCTATTCATTTATAACAGCTTGGCTGTGGAACCATTCCAGCGTGCTTAAAAATACTTTATCCATTAGTTGGGAGCTCTTTTCTAAATGACAACTTGCTGCCCACATCTGACCACAACCAGCTCCCTTTTCACACTGAACATAGTAAGGTTCATGTTGTCAAAAGCAGCTTGCCACCTCTTCTGGACTTTGTAAGGAGGTGAGGCAGAGTAAAGCAAAGGTGCCCTGTGAGAAACAAAAATCCCTGACCTCCAGCATATAGCGAGGGGAAGGACAATGACATTCAGTTCCTCCCAGACTATTTTAAGAAAAGAGAACAAGCGAATACAGCTTTTAACTAGAGTCCTCCTTGCACGAAAAACAGGAAGAGCATTTTAGGTCAATCAAGTTATTAAAAATAAGATAATTTATTACATCAGTATATGAGCTCAGCAATAGTCCTTTGCAATTTTATTTGAGGCTTTTTATGCTAAGCTCTGATCACACACCTGAATAAAATCATCAAACATATTTCACCAATGTTCCTACATATTAGCCAAGAGATATACATTTTTAATTACAAATACTAAATACTTGTTGAACAGCAGGATTTTTTTAATCAAATTATTCTCTCCTAGGAACACTTCCTCCTCAGTTATAAAGCAGTATAGCTGGAACTATTAATATTTTATGCTGGGGACTGTGGATACAACTTCATACAAAAGCTTTTCTTTATCTGAAATGTGACTGTTGCTGTAAAATTTGCACTCCTATCTTTTCACAGTATTTTGTTGCATATGATTTCAGAGTGTAGTTTGAGGAAAATGAATGTCTGGTTTAATGTGTGTTTATTTCTCTTGACACATACGTTGTATCCTTATGTTAGTTTGCATTGAGACTCTGGAGAAGATTCTGGGAAAATACTGTGCAGTTGATCTTCTCATCAAAGTATCAGCTTTTCTAAACGTGTCATTCAGCTACAGCAAAAAGTACTCAATATTACAATATATGCTATCTGATTCACCTTCTTACAAGGATCATCTTTGTAACCTTCTCTCATGTGGATATTCTTAATAACACCAGCTTCACGCAAATGCAAAAAGACTACGTCTGTATCTACAGTATCTGTTTAAAGTAAAAATATGGGGAAAAATACTTAGGTTCTTATAATAAAGTATTCAATATTTATATTTGGGGTTTAGATTTTAGATATAGAACAAGAAGGTTTGTGAGAATTCCTTGTTTCCTTTTCTTTGTTTAGTTGATTACTTTCAAGCTAGCATGCAGAAGCAGTGGTTAAAGTTGACATTGTAAACAAGTATTCATATGCGTCCACTTAGTTACTCCTGAACACGATTTTAGTGTAAAGAACTGAGCGTACAATAGCTGTCTTTTTAGCTTCCTAAGACAAGATAGCTCTTAACCTAGGTTTGCAGGTGCCTTGAAATATTTATGAGCAATACAGTATGGATTCTAAAATATATTTCCTTTAATGAATACTGGCATGTTGTAACCCAGCTCTGCAGAAGGCCTAAGAAAAATGGCAGGGCAAGATCAAACATTTGTTTACATCTCACTTCCAACAAAGTATTTTACTTTGGCTGGCCTTTATGTGGATGTAAAATTACATAATGCAGTAAACCACAAGCCAGATAGAAAAGAGAGACCACAGGTCACACTATCCAAAATGAAGAAACAAAGTCTGGTTATAGTTTTATCATGAGAAGTGCTATCTACATTTTATGTGCAGTGCTGGGCTTGTAAATGTTTCTAATTTAATGGAGCAATGTATCCAGACGTTAATAGCTCATTTCATTTTCTAGACTACATCAAAGAGCAAGATGACCTCTATGCAATAGCAGGAATGAAAAGACTTCCTGAATTCTAGCCCAGATGCAAGGCAATTTCAGAAGCTTTCCTGTCACTGCCTGTCTCCTGTCTTCTGATGAGTTGGCTGGCTGGGGCTTTTTATTTAAGAGCAACATTTACCTACTGCATAGGAATGCTCTGAAGGCTAATTCATTTGCATGCCACGTGAAATATGAAATGTGCTAGGAAACAGATTTCAGTTGTGGAAGTTAGGGTGCTGCTATCAAGCTGTGCAGGAGAAACTATCTGGTGTTGTCTGTTGACTTTAAGGTCCTTGCTCTGTCACTTCTCAGAAAACACATCAGGGCAGAAGGAAGGGGTCTCAGGGACAGCGTCCTCTTTCTAATCCACAGTGAGAAATGCCCTGTGGCCCTCAGCCAGAGGGCACTTCTGCAGACTGCTTCCATGTCCTTATGGCAGGTGAGGTGTTGAGCCTTGCATAAAGTTCTCATTCCTACTTGGGCATCTCTGTCAGAAGTACTTTTAGCTGAGGTTGGATCTTAATGTATATGCACAGATGTTAACCAGACAAATTGGACCCTCAAGGAAAACAGAGAATGATCAGCTTGTCTGTATAGGTGTAGCTTATATATCATGTTCCACTTTCTTATTGAATTCTAATTTATGGGGCTAATGGACTCCTTAAAACAAAGAAACATTTAAAAATCCCTGGCTCATCAAACATAAGCGGTCTTAAGCCAGATCTTAGTACCAAAAGAAGCTGATTATTAATAGCAATATTACAGTGAATACCTCAAAATCAAAATGTTACTAATCCTTTTGTCTACAGTAACAATGTCCTGTTCTCCATCCATAGCATGAAACTTGAGGTGCATTTGCATATCTCAGTAAATTAAATTAACTTTTCTAGAAATAAAACTATACAGAACACAACATGAAGCAGAGTTAAGCACTTAATAATCCTGTTTATATGAATATATAAGGAAATCAATGGTTCTTTTAATTAAATATGTAAAATAAGGAGAGAACATAATAGACCACTCATCTCTCATACTCAAAAATCCTTTTGGATATCTTCCAGCTTAGCTTATTCTATGATTCTGTGATCTGTACCCATCATTCCTTGTTCTATCACTGAAGTTCTTGATCAAGTGTCCCTCTCCAGCTTCCCTGTATGGAAGGTTGCTATGAGTTCTCCACACAAAATTCTCTTCTCCAGTCTGAACAGTCCCAGCTTTCTCAGCCTGTCTTCTGAGGGAAAGGGCTACCAGTCTTCTTATCAGCCTTGACTTGTTCCAACAGTTCCATGTTCTTATGTTGGGGACACCACAACTGTGTGCAGTACTCCAGGTAGAGCCTCACAAGAGCAGAGTAGACCAGGAGAATCACCTCTGCTCTACCAGGCATGCTTCTTTTGAAGCTGCCTAGGATTTGGTTGTTTCCTGCACTGCAACTACAAGCTGCCAGTTCATGTTGATTTTTTCATCAACCATCACCCCCAAATATTCCTCAGCAGGCTGTAGAAAAAGTTATTAAGTTATATATCCTAAGTGTACTCTACCAGGCCACACATACAGGCAGTTCCTAAGTAGCCAAACTCAGTAATTGTTGTTATTCAGTAGCTTTTTTTGAGTAGCTCCTTCTTCCAATTCCTTTTCAAGCCTATATCAACTTTTAACACCACAAATGTCCTGTAATAACTTCATTACATGAAGAGGATTTTTGTTGTTTCAAACTTGCCTTATTCAATTTTCATCTGATAGCTGCTTTTTCGCTCTAGAAGACAGTATACAATCATACCCTTTTTAACTCCTTCATTATCTTGATGATTTTATAAACTATTCTTACATTCATAATGTCTTTTTTTTCCCTAGCCTAAAGAGTAATAAAATGTTACATTTACAATAATATTGAAACTGTTTCATACTTCTAATCATCCTTGTTGCCTTCTCTGTATCTTTCTGATTGGAGAGAGAGGAGAGAAAACGGAACAAAAAGTGTATGCAGTGTTCAAGGCAAGCTCATGCTGTGGAATTACAGAGAGGTGTAACAATATTTTCTATTTTGAGATGACTATTTCTTAGAACTGTTTCTCTACATTATCTACTCTTTGTAACTTGAAGATATAATTCCTGAGTGAAAGGTTGTGTATGTTGAATTGGGTTTATATACGTAACTAGAGCTGAAGTTATTTTTCCCCATATACATCACTTAACATTTATTTACATTTCATTTCACTTGTTTTTTTATTAACAAGGATTATGTTCTTAAACTCTTCTCAGTTGGTCCTCATCCTTCTTGTCCTGAATGAATTTGTAATACTAGTAAACTTCATCGTCCCACTTTCCACTGACCTCTCCACTTCATTTTCTACCATGTTTAAGGGCACAGATCTAGCACACACTTTTATAGTTCTCTGCTAGTACCCTCCCTCAGCTGAGAAAGCAGACTGTATAAACTTATTTTGTCTCCAACTTTTCAGCAATTATCCATCTATTCAAAGACTTTCCCCAGTGGCAGCATAGTCTGTTTTACAAGAACATTCTAAAAAGGGCAAGAAACATTGCAAAAAGCCTTTTGGCATTGTAAGACAACTTTGTAAGTAAGCTGTAAGACAGCTGCATTGCTATATGTAAATGTTAACTCCTCCAGTAAACTCTATGCAAAATTTTAGATGTGGCTTTTCTTTGCAAAAGCTACACTAATTCCCCTTAAATATATAATATTTGTTCCATGTCTACTAATACTTTTCTTCTATTCTGTTTGTAATTGCCCAATTCAAATGAGAAAAAATAAATTCATTGATCCTCCTTGGAATTTTTTTTTTTTTAACAGCAACATATATGTAAATTCCATTCATTGGGTAGCAAAGCAGTTTAAAAAAAAGGTTGCACACTGTAGTAAAGAATCTGGCATCTTCATACTTAGATTACTCTAAAGTTCTTAATTTCAGAAATGCTAAGTTACCTTTTATTCTTAACTTTGTAATTTTGTTCCATTAAATCTTTTGTTGGAATAGATGCTTTGATGTCAGAACCTGTTTTTCAAGGGCTTCAGACATGATACCAAGTTCTCCACAGTTAACACAGATACTAAAAGTAGTTTTATCTTTATTTTCCCTATTTTTTTTCACATACCCTGATTATCTAATGTCTCTACAAACTCTTATTTATTCTTGCAAGATTCTTGTTCTTTATATATGTAAAAATATCTTTTTATATATTTTGCAAATTTGCCTTTAATCTGTATTAGTTCCAGTTTATTCCTTTGTAGAAGTTTCTTCATTCTGCTGTAGTTCCCTTTTTCCAAAATTAATGGGTTTTTTGCTTTGTTTTTTGTCAGTGATTTTGAAATTAGGTACATTATGGCCACTGGCATTCTAAGCTTTCTGTGTTGATTGCAAAACAAGACTAAGCAGTTAAAGCCTGGTATCTTTCTGCTTGCAGTAGCATTTATATTAACACGTTTTATTTTAATATAGAGGGAGATTAAATGAACTCTTGATATACCTAGTAAAGAGCATGCTCATAGTAAGGCAGTAGTGGGAGATCATGTTACAAGGTTTTTAGGATAGCATTACTGTAATTTAAATTTTTCTTGGTCATTCCAAAGATAGAGAGTGACAGTAGCCAAAAACTAGTATGACTCAGTGCAAGTGACCTTCACATGAGCTCAAGCAGTGGCAGTGGGACAATGTCCCATGCATATTGCTGAGCTGAGGACCATTGTCAGCATCAGTTTTCCATTCTCTGGTCCAGGAATGAACAGGTGATTGCTCCCAGAGCAACCACTTGGATATTGCCTCACATGACAACACATTCAGTACTTTCCCAGAACTCCACTGGGTTTTGACACCTTCCTTTGATCTATATTGTCTTGCCACACTATCCTGGGGCAGTCAGGTCATTGTGGTGGTGAAGAGCAGTGACCCTGTACAGAGCTGCTTGCTGAGGTGGTAGGTTGCACATGGTACAGAAAATATGGCTGCTAAAGAGATATAAAGGACAGCATGTTCAGGCTGCAGCTGTTGTACTGGGCCTTTCATAAGCATGGCCTACCTGCAGTCCAGATGTCAAGATGATCCTCCAGCCTAGAAGAATCTGTATGTGGCCTCTCACCCACACAGATGGGACAATGAATGATGCCCACAGATAAAACTGTGTGAAAAAGCCCAAAATATTAAACCAAATACAATGACTATAAAGAGGAAATTTGGATTACGCTGGCAAAACTAATGTTACATGGGACAGAGGTGGCCATTGACTTTTACTCAGAAAGGTTAAATAAAACGAAGGGGTGCTACAGTATGGTTAATACCTGACAGGATGCTAAAATTTGCTCACCTAATAGGTAAGCCAGAATTTGGACACAGACATTTGGCTGACGTGATAGCATTCAATATTCACTGCTACAGTGTCACTCTGTATTTAGGAGGACTGCCAAGGAGGAGTTTAGAATTTAGTCAGTCATTGAGCATGTTTAACATTTGGTTTACAGTTTGAAGAATCGCAGCCAGATCTGCAACAGTGGGCTCTCCATGACTCATCCTTGTGGCTGTTACCTGCATCATTTGCAGTCTCAATCAGCTGTTAATGCTTCTTCTGTAAGATTATAAAATAATTGCAAATAGCTCAGATTAGGAGGTGTAAATGTCACTTAAAACTCATTTCTGTTTCATGTTCTATCCAGCATTCTCTGTAGGCAGCAGATGAGGATCTACAGAAAAACAGGATCCTAGAAACAAACAATGATAACAAGACCTAATCAGAGTATAATAATCTTTTGAATTGCACTTATGTTGGAAGGTAATCACTGATATTCACACGAAGCTGAATAAGTAGCATTTCATATGGACTTCATAGTTACAGAAAGAAAATAAAGAATTTTATTTCCTAAAGAGCATCAGGAACAAAATATGAAGAAAACATATGAAGTTTCAGCAGTGGCATTCAGGAGAGCTGTATTTTCTCCATTATGGCACAAGATCTGGTGCATCCTTAAGCAAATTTTGTGTCAGTTCTTTACAAATGCTGTGCTTGAACACATTTTTCAGTTGCAATACTGCAGCAATGGGGTGTCCACTGGGTCAAGAGTATAGAGACAAGCCTGTGTGAAAACAGGCATCTAGGTATCTTAGCTGGTGGAAATTTCTGTTAGGGAGTTATGAGCACCACCTTGATTAGATGCCACATGAGGGATTGCCAGGATAAGCTTCATGACAAAGGGTCCTGGGAAACACCACCAAGGTAAGGAGTTGCCACCTTATGTCTCTTGTTCCAGTGGCAGCAGGGTTTGCCATCCGCAGGAGAGCTGCTATTGCCACTGCCTCTGTGTTGGAATCCAGGGCACAGGGAATATTTCCCTGCCTGTATTAGGGAGCCCTGACCCCCAGTCAGACACTGNGTTCCCAGCAGGTTGTGGGAGAAAAAACAGCCAAAAAGCCTCCCACACCTCTGCATGTCAGCGTGTGCACTGAGAGGGCTTTCACCACAGACACGCACTTCGACACCTGCATCTGGGGGCATGGCACTATAGTCCTACAGTGTCCCACCTCTTGTGTCTTTAAAATACAGTAATACCTACTTCACCACTGAGTGCAAAAATAAACTTCCAGTTTATGTGAGTTGCTTGAAGAAAGGACGTTGTTGAGTAAGAATTACCTTTTCATTTATTCATCAAAGTCATTCACTATTAAGATTTCTTCACAAAATTGAGATGCCTGAATAAAGTTACGCATTACTAGCAGAAAATACAACACTAATTCTAGATATAGAAGACCAGCATTTTTCAGAAAATAAATACAGAAAGAAAATAAGATTTCAAACCTCTGCTTTTTTTATATACGTACACTAAAATAATATATATACATTACACAGATACATGGGCATAATGCACATGTCCTAGCCACTTGAAAGCTTTTTTGTCGGTTTAAAAATTGTGTCTGCAACATGATACTGAATGTATACATTTTGTACAGGTTTATTTCTTTTTTTGATTAAGATAAAAAATTGTGGATTGGGATCTAAAATGCAGCAATTAAATATCTGAAAGGAAAAAAAGTATCAGGTATATTATTTATATATTTATCATACACCATCACATAATCTTTGCATTCATAAATATGGTAATCAAGGACTGTGGACTTTAAAATCAACCATATAGCAGAATGTGAAAAGTAGTATTTTAGTGGCTCATGATAACAACCGTAGTGTGATATGAGATTCTTTATATACACAAATATGATCTTTAAAATGGCCTCTATCAGCTTAAAAATGGACAATATCATGAAACTTGTTAAAGCCAAGGTGAACTGTGGCACCATATCCAAATGCAGAAAAAGACAATCACATTTTTCGACATTCCTACTGCTGATGGCATTGAAATGTCAGCAAAGCTCAAAGCAAAAGTACACAATAAATTTGATATTACACCACATGTTTGATTAAGCCCAAGGGTGAAATTGTAACCTGCAATTTTATTCTGAGTCAGTAGATTTCTGACACATTTTGATTTTTAACAAAGGGAAGCTCAGTCTTAAGGCTTCACAGAATTCAGCAGGACTGTCATTGTTTTATTCAGATTCTGCTAGAAATTGGTCTTTACAAGCCCAGTGGACACAAGTACATTAATAAATTTTATTATTGTAAAAACTGTTTCCACTGAATTGTTTCAAATAGCAAGGCTATGACTATACTCAAAATGCAGGCTATTAATTAATGACACATGTGGAGAAGCAGCAACAATATTCTCTGATGAAAATTAGACTATTTTCTATTTCAGATTTTTAAGTACTTTAAAAAGAGTTTTATACATGTACCTGAAGTAGTTCACATTTAAAATGGAGTGTTGAAAAATGAAAACATCAAGGGATTTCTGAAAATACTTATTTATTTTTAAAAATTCTTTTATTCTCATTAATATATAGGATAATTCCAATAACATTTAAAACTCCCAACTCTGCCTCACAAGGAAGACATGGAGAAATTGTATCAGTTTTTGTGACAGGTTTTGAAGAAGAAACACTTGACTACAGATAAAAGAAATACAAATTATGAAATCCACTCTGGTTTATGACCATGGAGCATGGTAATTAACTCCCACATATACAAACGCTTTTTAAGAAATACCCTATTCAAAAGCCATGTGTTGTTTTTGTTGTTTCCTAATTTTTATCACATCGCTGGATGGCTCAGAAGTGATGCTGTCAAAGCGACAGTCGAGGACCGAAGTAATTGGAACTGCCGGGTGAAAAGACAAGCTCCATACAGGAATTTCCTGCCACTCCAGTGACTGTGACAGAAAAGCTCTGAAAGTGCCAGTAGAGATTTGGAATGATGAATAGCTGCTACGGTTAGTGAGAAATCTTGGAAGTTCAGTTTTGTTTTATTTGCTGAAATATTACCAAAGAAGGCTTGAAGCGTGTGACTTGTAAAATGTGACTCCAGAATGACCTCTGACAGTTGGAGCCCCTGTGGATGTTATGCTTCTATTTATCTGTGAGTATTGTCAGGTCCTTTGTCTCATTTCTCAAAATAAAAGCACAACCTTTCTTCCAATGTTTGTCATTATTTATACTCTACAAGGTCACTTCCTTTATTTTGAGACCTCCTAATTTTCCTGACATTATCTTTTTGAGCTGTTTTTTCCACCATTCATGATAATTATCCTTGTATGCCATTCTCCAGTCTTCAGAGATAAATTTACAAGGCTACGTCCACCTAATGGACTTCAAAGTAAATTGTTGCAATGTTGAACCTAATTACACTGCTGCTCTGTGGAATCTGTAACCCTGTGACAGGCATGTGGGCTTCGGCTATCGTGAAGCTCCTGAAGAAATTGGCTTGTGAGAATAGTATCCACTGAAAGCAGGGAAATAACACAAAACAGGAAATTCCTAAGAGTATCAGCACTCCCAGGCAAGGGAGCCACCTATCCCCTGGCTGGACATTGATTGCCCCTTTTCGCTCCTGAGGTTCTCAGATGTGAGCTCCCTTTGGGTTTAGGTGCTTAACACAGGTTAATGCCCATGAGCACAGCAGAGAGCCAGCAGTAATAAGTCAGCAAGTGTAAATAATGCAGTAAACCCAGCTAGAGCATTCAGCTGCACAAGACCCACACTCAGATCCTACCTCTGAGGTGGGAACTCTTCAGTTTCTCAGGTCTTTGGAAAGCATTCCCCAGGATAAAGCAACTGAGAACTAAAACAACCTCTTTGTAGGTCTTTTTCATGCAAGGAATTATATGGTAAGTACAATTCAAGTTTATCAACATGTAAGAATTAAAAAGATGAATTTGTGAAATCTGGTGTTTAACCATTGTTTGGTTGTGATATAGAGAAATGTATGTCACTTATACACAGCACCTGGAATGTGCAGTAGAGTGATAACTTTGAAGAGCTACCCAAAAATATTAGTCATGTGCAAGTTATTTGAAATGAACAGGCCTTGGCATGATTTCACCCGAGAGGATCCAATTGCAGAAACAGGGCCTGAAGATTTACCTGAAGAGCATCTTCCAGAAGCATTAAAGCTTAAGTCTGGTGAAAAATCCATCGGTACTAAAAAAGTGTCTGCTATGCACTCTTAAGACGTAAAACCACTCCACAGAATAAGTGCTAAAACGATTTTATTTTGTATATGATTTTTCAAAAATGCTACAAAGCATCACATGAAGCAGACAAA
The DNA here is from genome assembly GCA_013399835.1 of Leptocoma aspasia. Classification (NCBI taxonomy): domain Eukaryota; kingdom Metazoa; phylum Chordata; class Aves; order Passeriformes; family Nectariniidae; genus Leptocoma; species Leptocoma aspasia. The sequence goes on from VXAX01004650.1 coordinate 626,165, forward strand.
ATTAAAGCCATAATCTCCAAAGTCTAACACCACATCCTTTTGCTTCCTGGCATAAGTATAAAAATTCAAGCTAAAAGAAAAAAAATCTTGCTGAATGAAACCACTTTCACAGAGACCAGCTCTAAATTTCTTCTCTTCTAAAGTTTCTTTAAAAAAAAGAAATAAACTAATTTGAGGAATTGGGAAAGAAGGAGCCCAGCAAATCTAATACAGAAAGACAAAAAGAAAGAAATATATTACATGGGAAATGTAAAATTATTGGTATAGGTGAACATAAAAATATTCTGTAACTTCTTTCTAGATGATTACTGAAGATGAACACTTCCAAAGGGAAGAGCTCTCTGCAAAGTTATAAATGCAAACATTTGCAGTTGATAAAGTTAATTGTCAAATATGTAGGCTCTCTCTTTCTCTCTCAATTGTAAGATACAGAATCCTGCAAAAATATAAATTTTTCCCAAATTCACAGTGAAATGAATTTGAAGGCCTCTAAAATATTTTTTTTTCTTTTGTTTGTCTTGTGCTGTCTGTATATCATTCCTTTTCCTATACAACTTCTCTTTTCCAATCCTATTTCTCAGTATTTGGCTTTATTCCTGTTTCATTGTAACAATAAACATCTAAAGGATTACAGTAGGTCTCTAAAATAAAATAGATTGGGTAAATACCCAATCTATCAGGAACAAAAAAAACTATGGAAGTGTTATCCATTTTTATTTATTTGTTGATTAAAAAGAAATCCTTGCTAAATTTAGGACACAATATCTATTGAGAAGGTGTGTGGCATAGCAGTACTTTCAGGACACTTTCATTATGGCAGTGCTCCACTACTTACCTTGCTGAAACACCAGAAAAAGAGATGAGAACAGCAAGCATTTCAATACAGGGCTGATGCTACTCTTTAAGCTACCAGTCATGTTCAGGGAATAACTTCCCACGGCAGCCAGGAGTGAGACCCATGTCCTCACTCTCACCCATGTTTTCAAACTGACTCTGTTTTCGCTTGAGTGTGCTAAAATGAAACAGAGCAATCCCTTGCCAATCTTAGAAGAGTTACTGATAACAGGAAGAAATTTTGACCTAAGTTGATATTTTCATTCAGTTGACACATATATGCATATTGTGATATGTCCCTTTGCTTTTGCCTAGTCTGACAGATTTCTTAAATTAAAAAGAAAAAAAAAAAAGCCATGGTCACCTGAATATTTCTTTCTGCTCTCAGCCTTCTGGAGCTGCTTTTTTTTGCGAGAAAGAGTAACAAAATATTGTGGTACTCTCATAAAGGTAAAATGTTCCTTGTCCAGTAGAAGAACAATAGACAGTTTTCCATTACATTCATATAATGTCAGCAAGTTATTAAAAATGCTCTAAGGCATGCATGTCCCAGGAGAAGTGCCAATTGAAAGGAATATAATTTATATTGTGCCTATTTAAAATATGTTCAAAGAACATTAAAGTTGAATAGCCAGTGTTTCAGATAGGATTACCTATTAGGGAATGCCAGATGAAAGTTTATCTACCCAAATTTTACATCTACCTGTATCATTGAGTTATATAATATCCTGAGTTGAAGGGGACCCATCAGAATAATCAAGTCCACCTCCTGGCCTAGCACAGTACACCCCAAAAGTCACACCATGTGCCTGAGAGCTTTGTCCCAATGCTTCTTGAACTCTGGCAGGCTGGTGCTGTGACCACTTTCCTGTGGAGCCCATTCCAGTGACCAAACACTCTCTGTGTGAAATACCTTTTTCCTGATATCCAACCTAAACTTCCATGACACAAATTCAGGCCATTCCCTCAAGTCTTGTCACTGTCACCACAGAGAAGAGATCAGTGCCTGCCCCTCCTCTTCCCCTCACAAGGAAGCTGTAACTGCAGTGAGCTCTGCCCTCAGTCTCCTCCAGGCTGAGCAGACCAAGAGACCTCAGCCACTCCTCACACGGCTTCCCCTCAAGGCCCTTCACCTCTTGCTTGCCCTCCTTTGGACACCCTCATAGCTTTATATCTTTCTTATATTGTGGCACCCAAAACTGTCCCCAGCACTCGAGCTGAGGCTGCCCCAGTGCAGAGCAGAGCAGGACAATCCCCTCCCTTGCCCGGCTGGTGATGCTGTGCCTGATGCACCCCAGGACAGGGCTGGCCCTCCTGGCTGCCAGGGCACTGCTGGCTCACATTCAACTGGCCATCGACCAGGACCTCCAGGGCCATTTCTGCAGCACTGCTTTCCAGTATCTCATTCCCCAGTCTGTCTGTACATCCAGAGCTGCCCCATCCCAGGTGCAGAATCCAGCACTTTCCCTTGTTCAGCTTCATATCATATGGTCAGTGATTACCCATCTTTCTATTTGGCCAAGATCTCTCTGCAGGGTCTCTCTGCCCTTGAGGGAGTCAACAGCTCCTCCCAATTTAGTTTTGTTCCTTTAGTGTCATTGACTCCTCAATCATGCATTATTTTCTGCATCACAGTATATCGTTTGAACCTAATATGGAGCTCTTAAAACACTAAAAAAGCCATTCTAGTCCTTAAACAGGTATAAATGCTCCTTGCCTGTTGCAAGGCAAGCTATGGAACAAGAATGAAATGCAGGTCAGTTCTCATCCATTCACCAGGAAGAGCTTGATCTGCTGCCTGTAGGCTCTATTTGCTAATAAGCTAACCACATTGAACTGGTACGTTCATTCTGAAGGGCATTGTGCTTGCATGTAAATCATGGCTCTGTAATATTAGGAATAAGTATTTTACTCTTTCTGCTAGATCCCAATTAGATGGATACTAGCTGTCTCAGATTGCTGCAGTTTTACAAAAGCAAAAAGTTTATTTCAGTTTCATCTCATCCACATTTTCATGATTTTACCTAGAACATAATCGAATGTGACAGGGATATCATTGGTAGGATCAGCATATGAAAACTATCGGCTCAATGCCACATACTCAGATGTGCTTACTCCTGACATTTCTTGTCCTCTCTGACTGCCAGGACTCTAGACGTTTCAAAAACCTTATCCTAGTTTTAAAAGGAAACTAAATCTTTCAATGTTCTTTAATTGCTTTTCAATTCTCAAAAAAATTTTGTTTTTTCCCACCTTCTCAGAGAAGGGGAAATTCACCCCCAGTAAGTCTCCCTTTGTGAATTGGAATAGTCTGAGGGACACGAACTTCAGCAGAGGATATACCTGAACTTTACAGAAGTTACTAAATAATTTTATGATTTTTTTCTCCATCCATATGCTGAGAGAGACACAGCTGTCATTGATTTGGTGATTTTAATAAATGTATATCATCAGATATAATTAGCACTTAATAACTTGATATGTGACAAGCTGGTGACCATAGCTACACCTGTGTCATTTCTGAAAGCAGGTAGTCTTAACAGATGCCATAGATCTTTATGTTGATGTGTGGATCACACAGCTGGAAACTAAAAAAAGCCCTTAAAATGTTCTACTATACATTTTCTCTAGTTAAAGTGAAGGGAAATTAAATATTCATACAATATGAAGCTTCCTAAGATGGAAATAGGGTTTCTCTTGCCAAAGGAAGCAAGCACCTTCTATGAATATTTTGCTTGCCAGAAATATGGAATTAGTATTAGCTGACTTTTTAAATTCCCCCTTTTATTTGATTTCTTGCCAGACTGAAGTGAAATGTGAACTGTAGCTTTAAGGCCTCTCCCAGGCTTAATACGCTCCAGGTGTACTGGAAGCAGTTAATTGCTTCTGAAGGGGACTTAGAGAATATTGTTCCAAGAGCCTGTTATTTCTGAAAAGACACTAAGATCAGGGTTTGCTGCCTCAGTGAGTTCCTATGGTGAAAGTTATTCATGTACAGGAGCTATCCGGCTTGAAAGAGAGAGCTTTTATGGAGAACCTCTTTGTGGAAGGATGAATGTACTGAAGATTCTCTACAGAAGGCTATTTGAATTAGATGCATCTTAAACAGTGTATGTTGAACTAAACCCCTCTGAATTTTATGGAAATGGGCCCAAAGTGGGAAGCCAGGCTCACGATCTAGGCTTCCTTCTTATAGAGGGGGCTAAATTTGGGGTTTACATAAGGCTCCTCTCTAATTCCATTAAGAGTGAACTCTAGATGGCTCTTTTCAAAAGTGGACTGAAATCTCCTGATGTAACTAAAATGCTTTTGAGAAAAATAAAATCTTGCACAAGAGTAATTCTTCAGCACCATCATATTCTGACATAGTTTCTCATTTTCTAACACTGTACGACTAAAAATGCATGGGAATCATGAATCAGTTTTAATGATTGATGAGATCTCTCTATTTGAGTGTAAACAGGTTGTACACAAATAGCTTTTTAAAAATAACCATCTTTGTCTAATTTTTTACATCCCACATACTTAACTTTATTCTTCTGACTTTACTTGTCTGCACTCATCTCCTTACTTATAATTTCAAGATCTCTAACACATTCAGAAGACATGAAAATATCATCTTCAAATCTGGCTTGACTCAAGTACTATAGTATTTGTGTCATTTTCTTCTTATTTAAACTTCCTAAACAACCTTTCCAGGGAGGAGGTGGAAATTTTCAATGAGACACTAAGTCCATCTTTAGCTACACAATTTCTTCACACTTCTTGTCACGCTAAACTAAACTAAACTAAATTAAACTAAACTAAACTAATATAAGTGTGATTCTGGGTTATTACATATATGGTCTTTTTACACCTTTCTTTTGCACAATTTTTGACACTACTTGAATTTCTATCAAGTTATAAATCTGTTCATAATTCCAAGAAGGTATGCGCAATTTCTTGTTTTTTCTGGCTTTCTTTCTCAGGGATTATTCATTGTTTGCATGTGATTGGTGGCTGACATACTTCTAAATTCGGGCTTCTCATAAGCATGTTTAGAGTGTCATTATATATTTTTTAATGTGTATAAATTGCTGGCTATAAACCCCAACCGTCTGGCATTGCTGTGTCCTAGTGGTTTGTAAGACAGTAAAACAATACATTCAACACATTTGATTCCTTGAACTGTAATAATCTAGCAGAAACCCAGGATTTTTTTGCAAGAGAAGTAACATTTCAATGCTACTTACTATTATTTTTTATTTATTATCATCATGCAGTATAAATATAGTTGCAGCTTGGAAGGCCTCAGCATCAAGATTTCAGACACACTCTAGTGTCAGTAGCTCAATAAGACACATCCTACTCTCGAATTATATCAAAGTCAAGAATCTGGAAAACTTTGGATTTCCAGGAAATTCCTAAAAAGGCTTGTTCTTTGTTTATTTAGTTTTACACCTAGTAAAACATTAATAGGTTCAAGAAACAGGCAAAGTGTGCTTGGCAAGGAGTGTGAAATGCCATAGCAAAGCCTTGACACTGTACGTGTAATCCCTAAGAGCACTAAACGTGGGGAGAAGGCCTAAAATCCCTTTATTCCCTTTTCCCTTTATAAATTAACTATTAAAAAAATTAACTTGAAGGCCTTGCCAGTGTATACAACTTTTTTTTTTCTTTCCTTTTTTTTATCTTTAAAAATTAAAGAAAACTTCTTTAGGTGCTTCTTCCACAACAGGTATAAGGAAGTCACTAACTGATACTATACTTTAAAAAAAAAGAGGAAAAATCCCACCATCATCATCAGGTATGATTTTCTATCATACTTTAAAATGCTGTTCCACATCATCATTTGCCTTTCTCAGAACCTAAGATTTGTTTTTTCTGTGTTACCTGTAAACTGGTCCTTTTGGACTATTTCAGACTGAGGCAACAAATCAGTTTGAAGAAGTGCTTTGGAGAGCACTAAGTGCCAGAGCCCCTGCTCATATGAACAAACTTTACACATCCTTCCAATTGCAGTTTTGGCAATACATAAGATAATATATGAGATAATATCCTCACAAGTAACTTGTTTTCAAACTGTTTAGGGTTGCATAACCAAAAATTTTAAATTCTACCCAAAACCAAATAGAAACCAGAAACCAATTTCTTCTGCTTTATTTAACAATTCGATTTAAAGTGTATATTCCAGAGTGACTCTGAAATGCTCCATAGCTGAAATAATGAAAGTACAAGTTTTGGTAACATCTGAAAGAAAACAAGAGATGATGTAATTTCAGAAACTCAACGACATGGACAACCATCCTGGCACTTTTAATTTAAGTGACAGGTATTGTGTCCTTTCAGGAGTCCTTATACCTTCACATTATGACAGTAGGTTGAAGTCTTAGGATAGAGCAGCTCTGTCCTCGTCATAGTATCTCTAAAATTATGCCATCTCAAATTAGTCATGAAGCCATGAATGTGCCACCCAGGAGAATTATTTTTTTTAGATAGTCATCTTGTTCTACTAAGATATTTTAAGCCCTCCAGCAAATTATTCAAAAAATCTCATTGCTTTTCCATTCTGCCTAGGCTGTATTTAAATGCAAGTAACTGAACTGAGGCAAAACAAGGTGCCTGGTGGAGTCAGGATATGACTTCTAGCAACAGCACTGACCAGATGTGTTACAGGAATTTCATAATATAATGTATGAAACCTATGTTACTATTCAGCCTGTTATGTCAGTGCTGGAATCCTGCTGAACAGCGTCTGCCTCAATCATGAAGCTTTTTTCTTCGTGGCCTGTAGTGGGGATTGGTAAGAAAATTAACACTGTCTGTGATGCTAATGCTATCACACACATAATAAAGGACAGTCTGTTTGCAGAGTTGGATGGGGTAATGGCCTTTGCATAGCACAAGAGACAGGCTCAGAAAGTGTTTTACAGTGGTAAAATTTGTAATATTCACATTTTCCATCCATGACAGTGACTACTAACACTTTGGGACTCCCTGTAGGTTACCGGGGCAAGTGACTAAGAATGAAAATCTTCGGAGTGAGGTGGTTCATAGGCATTTCTTAGCATTTGCTAAGGGTCATCCTATTCTCTTTCCATTCCAGGAAGCACAAAATAAAAATAAAGGCTATCTAATACACATGGAAATTGGAGAGTTATGCTTTCAAACAAACAATGGAAACCTATTTTCTATAATAGAAATTGTACGCTAAAATCTGATGTGTAAAGGTTGACTCACTATGATGCTAAGTATTTTTTTCAGTTTATTGACATAGAATGTACACTGAAAATACATATCTTCTCTGTTCCAAATGTGGCTGTTGTCCAGTGTACAGTACTGACTACTAATTGTCTATTCTAATACCAGTTCTGTAGTTTTCCAATTAACTAGAGCTGGGAAACACACATCAGACATTCACATCCACATCTGTATGTGACAGACAGAACTTCTGATAGTCAGTGAAGCACACGGAAAGTGGCTGATTAAATTCTTCCATCTGAATTTGTAGGCTGAAAATCTGATCTCAAGTTTTTCCACTCTTTCTAAAATCTGACAGTTCAACATCCACCACCCCAACTTCCACTGATTCTTAATGTGATTTAGAATGACATGAGGCTGTATTTTTACTGGATGAAATGGGCACTGTAATTTGTTCTAAATGTTGAAGAAGGAAGATTAGTTAGATTTCTATATTCATAACCACTCAAACTAGGCAAAAAAAATCAGTGATTTCTACCTGTTTAGACAGAGGTAAAATATATAAGGATTTTTTCCTACTAAAAAAGCATTGTAATCAGTCTTTCTTTTAACAAAAGTTAAATTAATAATCATCATAAATACACATCAGCTTTCATATGTCTTTTTGTGAGGTTGTGCAACCCTATTTTCTAACTGCTTTTATTGAGGAAAACTGAGGAATCCCTTAAGAAGGTTAATACATGCAATGTGCTTTTAAATGATAAAAACCCCACAACATTTGAAACATTTTAGAGTAGAAAGCACTTAATAAAATCTATTAGAAGTAGTGAGAAAATATTCAAAAAGTCAATTTGTAAAGCATTTACTTATATTTCCTATGTGCAAATCATTTTGTATGGACTACAAGGATCAGAGAATGAAGTGTCAGCAAATAACTTCTGAAATACAAGATACCCTTGTAGTTAAATATTTCATTTCTGCATGAGTGGTCGTGAACATCTATGGATTTACCAGCCTTTTGTAGCCTATATAGCAGGATAATATGAGAATACTTTCTACAAGTGAAATTGAATTTTAAGATATTCAGATAAAGTGGGTCAGAATAGTATGGAATTATCAACAAACTTAAAACACTTCATGTCAATTTTTATTACATTCAGTAGAACAGAGCTCTCAAAAATGATATAATCTAACCTTTTCAATAATAAAAAAAGAATACTCCTTCTTTAAAAATCTGATCTCACAAGTATTTTTCTTTAGGGAAATACAGCTCATCTCAGAAATATCCCTCTCTTCCTTTCACTGTCATTTATCATTGAATTCAACTGAATCTCTTTCACTGAGACTTTATAATTTCATCTTTAATACCCCCCACTAATCTCCCTCATGGTGGCCTTCAGCCAACAAATGTTCTTTACATTACAATACCCTCATTTATTCAATTCCCAAGAAACAGATCTGTGAAAGGGTTAACCATTTGATTGTCAAAAGCTTTGGGTTCTGCTGAGCTACTAAATTTCATGTGCACTTATTACCCAGGTTAGGTTCAAGCCATTGCTGGGCTGGCACAGCGTTTGCCTAACAGGGATAGACCCCTGTAGGGAAAACTAGACAATTAGATGATACTCTGCACACCTAGCATTTATTCAGCCTAAGCCATACTGGTATAAACTCAAAGGTAAACCATCTTTCCTCGATTACTCGCTGGGAGTGCGGTTCCACGAGAAAGGGTTGCAACTAAGTCTAAATTACAGGAATGAAATTAGTTTACCAGCTCACAGCTCCTGCTGCCCTTCCATGCAATACCAGGATGACATTCTACTTTTTTTCTAAAAGGGGGTGGGGAGAAGTCATTTTCATCCTAAATGGGTAATATTAAAAGACTCATTTTTCATCATTCAATCAAAAGGAAATTACCTACCAAACAAGCAGATGAAATATCACAGGGTCTGAAGTGACAACAGCAATGTATTCAATCCCATTTTCAGTATGCTTATCTAAAACTTATTAGGAGAAAATTAGTCTTTCTACCAAGTGACCTGCATTTCGTATGAATAATTAAGCATATTTTGGAACAGGTACATGAGTATAAGTTTACTATATCCCAGGAGAATGCCCTTGCTTCCTATCCCTTTAACCTCTCTCCTAGTCCACATTTAGTTATTTAATGCAATGCTTAATAGCCTTAACAGGAAATATTGAGGAAATTCTGCCTTCTTTTCAAGATGCCTGATGGTAAAAACATCAGACACACTAGATGTGGAAGATTTGGCTTCAGATTCCTGTTTCAAATTTGCAGCATCTTAAGGAGGTCTTGCCCTGTGTATTGAGACTCATTCCAAGTCAGTGTCTCTTTCCAGATATTTTCTGTTACAATGCCTGATTCCTGTAAGGTCTGAGAACAGTTATGAAGTTTGATCCTGTGTCTTGGACTCAAGATAGAGAATTTTGTTGGAGTTCAGGGAGGTGCTAAGTGTCTGGGCTCAGGAGCATCAACAACCCTGCCTGTTCACCAGCTGAAACAGATACTCGCACAGCTAACGAACAGCTACCTGAGCCGAGGATCCACAGTGCAAAATATTTCTGCATGAAGTGGATTCAAGTAGGCAGGTGCCTTTCTCTCCCCATGTGTCTTTCACCCAGAGCAGATCTTTATAACTGGCCACCCACAGCCAAACAAAACCAATGGGTGTTAACTTTTATCTTCCTGAAGAGATAGTCTGATGAATAAGGGATTCTTAAACCCCCTTGAAAAGTCTGTCAACTGAGTTTCTGATGATCTGATCACTTTGAAATAAGAAAAGAAAAATAAGCATCCTGTGGTTTATTTGCCAGTCTATATCATGTTGTTATGAAAACCTGAGTGCACTGTTCAATTTTACATGAAGAGACAAAATTACCTAACCGCTTTTAAACACAAGGGATAACAAGTTCAGGCATTATGGCATCTGTGAGAACGTGGGCATATCCCACACACCCCTTCAGTAAAACTGAAGCAGAGAAAATGGAAGAAAAGGCTAAAACTTCCTTTCTCATACTAAAAGATACTGGTTGCATTCTAGGCACAAAGAAAACTGCAACTTATGATACCAAATGGCGTATAAAGGTTGTTTGATTGCACGGAAGAGGGACTAACAGCTTTTCCAATTTTAAAAATGGTCCTATTAGAGACAAATGAAGGGGTACTAATCATCATTGAAACAGCTCTTTTTGATTAAGTCAGAGGAATCGTTTAAAATATAGGAGACCATCCACCATGTTCAGATTTGAAGAGAGCATCTAACTGACATAGCACAAAATAAAAGAAAGTAATTAAAATAGTTTTATTTTTGAAATATCCCTTACTTATTAAACACACAGTCATAAAAAAACACGGCATAATAATTATTTATATTTAGGCTAAGATGGGTAGGAATTATTATCTTTATAATATAGATGGTAAGTTAATTAAGACAGAGAGGAGGAAAATTGCCTACTTAAGATCATTCAGAAAGCCAGTGAAAGTAGTAGGAAGAAGCACAGATGTCCTGTTTCTGAAATCCCTGTTATAATCATTAGATAGTAATTCCCAGTCTGGCAAGCAGTAAAGTCTTCAAGCATGCTTCATGCCAGTACATATTCAAAAGCTAAACCCAAAGCCAACAGCAAAACATTGCCCATGGCATATTACTTGTTTACTATTTGGCTGATAAATTGAGCCTTAGAGAGCACTGACAAAGTGCCTAAATCTGCTTTACATGTCCTTTGCATACAGCCAGGTTTTGACCAGTCTGCAAACCTGTCTGCTGACTTGTTAGAGAAAAATAAAAGGCATAAAACTGCTAGCAATGTTCCAGCAGAGGAGGCAGCCACTGCTTTGGTCAGAAAGCACCAGCAGTCACATTCCCAAGCACATGGGGGATGGCAGCACCCCCGGCTTTGGCTTCAGCACCCACCCCAGCAGCCCCCAGGCAGCACAGGGTCTCTGTTGCTCTACCACAGACAGCACTTGCATATGACAAGCAAGTTACTCAGAGATATTTTCAAATAGCTGTAAGATAAATTGGATCAAACCTGATTGGCTGCTGCGCGCTTAAATGCTATTTCATGCCAACCTACATTTTTTAGCCTGTGTTCCTCGTGTTGCGGTGCCACTGCATTAAGACAGTTAAACATGAATTATAGGCTTTTCTTTACAACTGTTTTTTTTAAACTTGATTGTTGCAGTCACTACAGAAATATTAACCAAGATTCATTGCAAGAGGACATAGCTAAAAAGATGTAAAAGTGCTTCTTTATGAAGTTATTCGTTGAACATCCTCAGTATGTAAAATGAAGTACCACATCACATCATAGTAACTTGGTTTTGTAGATTGCCATTTCTCCCAGAAATAATGGATAGTGCAAGTTCTAATGTTCTTTAAGTGGCACGAAGGTATATTTATTTAGGTTTTGCTATTTAATATGAATGTGAATTATAAATTTTGAGAGTCTGTTTTTTTTCTTAGTAGAGCATCTGACCAGAAACATTCTGAAGGAAAAGCAGTAAACTTAGCAAGACTACTGTATGTTTGGATTTCTCTAGTCTTGATGATTTTCCTACTATAAATTTTGCTTGGGCCAGATTCACCCTGTTTCTTCCAGTATTCCAAAGATCTGGTAGCATCAGAAAGGGTGAGAGGTTTTGGAGAGTACTAATAGCCTGGTGTAATCACATCCACATTCAGAGAAGAATAAATCACACATATTGCAGGTAAGATAACCTGGATCTGTATTCCCATGAGGAAAAAAAAATCCCCTGAAATCTCATGCCTAAGTGTACAAATAACGTTGCAATTGTAGCTCTGAAAATCATATGATCTGGGGTTATTTTCCTCATACGAGAGACATACTCCTTGTCAGCCTCTGGGAGTTTGCCTACATTACCTTGCCAATATGCCTTTAAATCTGGAGACAGACTCATTTAGCCCCTAAGTTTAGTCACAGAATCACAGAATGTTCTGCATTGGAAGGGACCCACAAGGATCATCAAATCCAACTCTTAAGTGAATGGCCCCTGATGGTTATCAAACCCACAATCTTGGCATTATTAGCACCATGCTCTGACCAACTGAGATAATCTCCAATATCTGACACGTTCATACAGGTGGCCATCAGCCAAAAAGCAGTAATGGGCTGCCCACATGATATGAATGACACTGGCATAGGAAGAAACTACTAACAAATATTCCTGTAGTCATGAAATGATTCTTTCTTTTAAGATAAATGAAATATAAATCATTCTTAGTTTCTGAAACTCCCTTTTCCTTTGTCAATAGAAGTTTTACATGAGATGAAAGGCAGTGATAATGAAGAACCCTGAGAGAAAGGTATTTGTCCCTTATACTGGTTCTGCCCACCAAATATTAACAGAATATTAGCAAGCAATTGAAATTATGTAAATGAAAGTGGACTTCCGGTTCTCTGAGTACAAGCTTGACACTAAGAGAAGTTTTTTCTCCTCTTTTACATGGAAAATTATACATTTACCTATATATACTATTACAGTTACTTGAGAAGTGTCTTTTACAAATTCCTGATGTTTTGATAAGTGAATGTTACATATGAAGTCAACTCTCTTCATACATTTTAAACTGTCTATATTTGGAGTCCATTCTGTTCTCATGTATGAGGAACTATTTAAAATGTCTATAGCACAGAAACTGTCACTGAAAAGATATCATCAGTCAATGTCAATGCTTCCAAAACCAATCAGTCATTAGGTTTAATATTAGAGTGTACACATATAGTACTAGACTGGTGTGGGGAGGGAAAGATGGAAAAAGTGGACTTTTTCACTCAATTTCTACCTGTATTACTTACAAAGATAGAAAATCATGTCTGAAAAGGACTGAAAACATCACAGAAGTGCACAAAAATATCATGGTGTGAAAGTCCAAGTTTCAGTTACCTATCTGTGTATCTAATTCTAGTACTATCTCTCTCTCCCTCTCTGTGTGTGTGTATATATATATACACACAATATATATATTATATACATATATATACTGTATATATATAGTCCAGATTTTAATATATTAAAATATGTGTCCTGGAGATTTACTTTCAGGCACCTGAACTATGCAATAAAATAATACAGTAGACATAAAAATACTCATAATGGGACCAGAGTAAATGTTTTTTGAGGGGCAAAACAATTCATTAAGTGCTGGAGATAAAGAATTTGGCAAGTCAGACACAGAGCGAAACTGTTTACAAGATCTCCAAGGAACAGTCTGTGTCTGTCAGAAGCACTGGATCTACATTTTGGAAGGTTAGGTATATCTTTGACATTCAAATAAATAAATGTTCTTATATTATTTTCAAATGAGTCCCAGGTTGACCAGAAATTTGCACAGAAATGTTTACACTTCCTTTACCTTCAAGGGGATTAATCTAAACTTATTTTTATTGCACTGAAATGAAAACTAATTTATCATTGCCCTATTTACAGTACTGGACTATTTACAGCCAAATATGCACCACAAAAAATAAAACAAAGTCATAACCTGCTTGAAACTTTTGTTCTAAAGGCAACCTGTCGACATAGTCCCTGTCATGAGATTTTTAGCTTGCTTTCAGCAAACAAAATCAGCTTTTTAAACCACCAACTTAACACAGGAGAGTTAACAGAATTTTGGCCCTGCTGTGTAAAGGAGCCGAATCAGGAGCAGCATTCTTATCCTTTGGTTGATAAGAGGAATGATCAAGTGGTGACTCTCACTGCATCTGAGAAACAGCCTTGGTCACAGCTTTGTGGTAATGACCACAGGATGCACTGTGGTGAATTGAAGTGCAAATGACACCACTTCTGAATTTCAGAATCCTTTCAACCATCTGCAGGACTCACTGGCAAGTCCAGGCTCAGTGAGACCCCCAGGACCGCTCTATGTTCAGGGCCTGTCTTCTCGGACGAGGTAGCACTAAAAGTTTGTTTTGAGACATTGTCTGTCATGGCCACAGTTATCTGGAGCATATTATTAAAGTCATCAACAGGAGTAACAGAGTTTTAGATAAAAGGTAGAAAAAAGATTAGGCCAATTGCATGGGTCTCTGGGACACTGCAGCATTATGTTTGTATGACATCTGACAAAATGGCTGTAGCCGTTTTCTTGATGTACTCAGACATACGATAATAAATAGCTGACAATAGCAACATAAGTGTTGTAGGGACCATGATAAAGCATTCAGGGCTTGGCATTAAGATTTCCCAACACATATGCTTCTAATTCTGCCTCGACATGTTAGCAAGAAGATCTTGCTGACCCCTCAAGCCTCAGATGGAGCCAGGTTCAACAGGGCAAGAGGAACATGAACTCGGAGGAGCATGAACCCAGGAACATGAACTCACGCAGCAGCCCTGCTGCTGTCCCTGCTAGTTCCTGTCCCCTGACATAACAAGGCAGGATGGAGCTGGGGACCGGCATGAAGTGACACCAGGGGTGCAGTCAGCAGTGCTCTCATTGCCCCATGGTGGAACTGCTTTGCTGCTCCAGCAGCCTGCCTGAGGAGCTGTGGCACTGCTCGTGCATGTGAGCTTCATTCCTCTGCTCCAAAAGCCTGTGCAGGAAGGTGAGGGTTAAGGAGGAGGCACAGCTCTGGACACAGCTTCAAATGTGAAAGTTTTGCTGCACAGTGCAAGGCTGCCTCTGCATTTGAAAAAAAACGTAAACTTCCTAGTCAGACAGGCACAAAAATACAGACAGTGTGTATGTGTATAAACACAGATGAAGTAGCTTTGACTACTTCAAATTCAGAGTTCCTTAATTCAGGGGAGCCCTTGCTTGCAGTCATTTCGAGTGACAAAAGCCACCCCTGATAACTTAATTTGCTCACCATTTAGTAAATATATATTTCAGTCACTGAAAGATGTTCAAATGCTGGAAACTGGAAAGAAGTATCAGACATTTTTATAAATACAGTGACTGATTCCATGATTTATTCATGAGGTTATAAGGTACTGTTGGGTTTAGCAATCACTCCATAAATAGGGCAATAAAAGCACAGACCAACACCTTTCACTTACCCTAGTAAGTAACTTCATGGTCAGATTTATATGGTATACTGAGCAGAAAGCCATTTTATATCAGATAATGAAAATATTTAGAAAACCTCTAGAGCAGTGACAACTATAGAACTCCTAAAACTGTAATTGTTTTAAGCCATTATTAGTAATGAAAATATTGAAAAATTATGGAAGTTTCCTCATAAATAGCTCTACCAAAAACACTCAGGTTGCTAAGAAAAGCCATTTTGAATTGCATGAAAAAGAGGGAACACTTTTTAAGCTATCTTTCTCTACTACTTAACAATAACTATATGTATTACAATATCCCTATTGTCAAAAATATTACTTTATAAGCAAAGCAGTTATCATTTGGAATACAGTGTACTTTATATAATTCAAAATCAGAAAAAAACCCCTTAGAATAAGTTTTAAAAAACATAATTGTGTAAGGGTCATCAAATGCAACCACACATTCACTGCAATAATTTTTAACATCTCAACTCTAAAAAATTTAAAGACAAATGAAAATGCTCATTTTTTTTAAAAAGAATAATTTATTTCAGTTCACTTAAAAGTTGGGCCTCTCCTAAGATGATATATTTATTCAACATATTGAGGAAATATCTTTTCTCTGAGATGAAATCTGGGTCAAAGTTTTTCATCTCCCACATGTAAAAAGTAACAGCAGGCATGAGAGGTGTGATTCTGATTTTGAGGCGTTTGTGTGAACTCTGCTTGATCAATAGCTGAGGCATCTCCCAGGAAAATCTGGGCAACCTTGAGTGACAGTAGAAGTTTCATTGGCTAATATAATCCCACCAAATTGATTGAAATAATTTGTACTCATTACACATTAGAAACCTGTAAGACAAATTTTCTCCTGTAACCAAAGTACAACAGAAACTCCAGATCTCAAAAAACACAAAAAAATCCCAAAGGAAGTCAGAAAAAGATATTAACATGACCAAATTGCTCGTAACTGAAAACATTGTTCTGAATTTCTGTACTCCAGTATGTTGAAAATATATATTCATCATGTCTGCTAAACCTTTCTTAACAGATTCAGCTCAACAACTATATGTAATATTCATGTCACATAATGGAAGCCATCCAACATTATTAAAAACAAATACACTTGGTAATAATTTATTTTACCAGTGCATTAGATCACATAGCTTGTTTATCCTGTGGTATTTCTGTATATTTTTTTGAAATGTTATAATAAAATTAAATTACTTTTAAAGGATGAGTACATGGCATTAAAATTATTGGTAGATTCACCAGAAGATATGTTAATGACTGCAAATCCCATGTAGGTGGTGTGGCTCATTTAAGGCCAGGCAACCAAACAGCTGGTCTGGTAATTCCCACCAGGTAAGTCATCCCAGCCCTCACAAGTTTTGGCTTTCCAAGGACCACTGAATTGGCTTTTAAACACAGGATGGAAATATTTAGTCTGCATCTACTTACTTTATTTTGTGGGAATGAAAGCAGTGATCCCATCTGCAATTTAAAGCAATGAAAGTAGCACGATACCAGCACCAGCTATCTCATCCCGTGTATGTCTGAGGAGCAAGAGGCTTCCCCTGAGAACACTGGCTTGGCTAGGTGGAACCAGCTAGGTTTCAAATTGCAATTAGCCAAGGTAGTTTAGTGGGTGTAAAACACTCTTGGTGACCCATTCCAGTGGGATTCAAATGCTAAGGGATAATCTTAAAAAAAGGACAAAGTGGATGTAAGTTGGTGGTTCTCAAACTATTGCCAAGGACTAGCCTTGTTCTTGGTCATCTTGGGCAGCAAACTCTTGTGAATAAACTCTGCAATATTTTTCCTTTTTAAAGGCAGCACTTCAATATCTGTGCCTGTTAGAATGGCTCCTTCTCCTAAATAAGCAAACCAGCAGTTAAATTTGTGCTTAGCTACTGCCTTCCAAATCTTTCTTCCAGCAATAATAAGAAATTTTTCATACACCAGACACCCTCCTAATTCTCAGACAAATCATTAGCAATGTGAGCTGTTTTACAACAGGTAAAACTAAGGAGGTTACACATGATTAGCCTAAAACCACAAAGGCAGCCTCTGTCAGAGCAGAATAGAGAACTGAGTTAAATAAAATAATTATGGGTCCTGCTACCTGCCTGCCTTCAGAAGCCAGTCATCCTTATGCCAGGATAAGAGAAAGTTAGTGTTTACATATTTATATCCTGTATAATATTATGCCAAAAGTAGTTCAGTCAGTTTTTAGGGGCCTGTTTGGAAAATTTTCCACTGTTGTTGGCCACGTTTCCACTTCCTGTTTTTATGGATGATTTGTTTCTGGAAGTGTCAATGCTGCAAAAATTACACAAGTCCATCAAAATAAACCAAAACCAACTGAACCTTTGCTTTTCATGTAAAACCAAAGCACAATCTCATTACTTCGGAGGAAAAACTAATTTTGTGAAACTTCAAGAATTGCTTTCAACCTTTTTCAGTACCTCACCATTTCCTTTGTTTCTCAGCTACAAAGTTTGGCTCTGAACTCGCTGGGTTAAAAGAAAGATAAGGTTATTATGCACAGTGAAAAAGAAACTCACTGTTCTGCACCATCTTTTTCCATAAGTCAAAAAATGTAACTACAAATAACTTATTTACAGTATTTACAGCAAGTTATTTTGCACAAGAATTTTGCAAAGTAAAATGTATGTGTACTCTCTATAACTGCAGTGTGCTTAGCTTCTTCACATAAAGTAATCTACTCCTGTATTATATGAATTATCCTGTATGTCAAAGCTGTTTTTTAAAAATAGTTGGGTCTTCTCCCTGAAATAGAAGAGTCAAAAATTTCTTTTCTTGTCTGATAACCTCTCTGATGTTACCATGTCCTCAGTGCACTCACATCTCAGGATTAAAGTGTTCTGCCAGGTTTTTTCCAACTAAGAAAAATCACCATTATTTTGGCTACTTACTAGCCTTTTAACTGTTGCCCTAACTACATGTTCACCGGCATCATTCTCATAAAATTTCTGTAAGAATCACAGAAATGCTGAAAAAATTATTTTTGCAGTGCAGTGGAACTGCTAAGCTTCTGCCTCGTTTTTGATTAATTTCATGCCTGACTCAGTCAGAGATTAGGCCCTGACACAGGTTATAATTAAATATTGAAATCATGAAGTGCAAGAATGTTTAATTTTTAAAATATGAGTTTTAATTTACCTCATACAGAGAATAGCTCTGGTCACCTGCAGAGATGCATTACACACTACATTGCCTAATGTAGGATGCCTGAATAAGGCTGAGCATACAGTTAAAGTAAACTAATGCAATTTACTGAACAGCAGTCAAATATTTATCCAGTTGATGAAGCAGACTTTATGTGAAACTCAGACAATAATTAAAGAGAAGCCTTGCTTAAAACATGCTTATTCCAGTTTCCACAAATATGTTATACCAAAGCAGCATCTTCCTTTTCTCAAATATTGATGTTCTCCGAACACATTATACAGTGAGCTCGTCCTTGGCATTCTCTTGACTATTTAATGAATACATTTCCTGGCATTTGCCTTATCTTTGTTATGTTGTTCTTTGGAGAGCTAAAACTATTAGTTAGCCCTTGACAGAAAAACATCAGAGCAAGCTAGTAAAAGGTCTTATGGTATCAAAGTTATTAACATGGTATTTGATTAAACCATAGAAAGATGGGGAATAGATACTACAGAATATGTCCCCTGTACTTAGGTTTTCACAGCCTTTAATATCTTTTCATAGAACTTTCACATTTGTTTTTGTCATTTTATCTGAGCAATAGTCTGTTTAGTCACAGGTGGAATACTAATCCAACAATTATTTTGTAGTGCTCTATTATTCCAAATAGAATTGAATAGATTATGGTTTTCCACTTATTCAGAACAAATATTTTTACTTCAAGTTTTAGTTTTCATAGTAAAAGAAATTTAAAACTTTTATAACAACAGGAAATATGTGTTGAGGAGAGACATATTTTGCACAGTATAGAATACAATGAAAACTGTTAGAATGCAGACATTTATAAAACTATAAATTATCTCAGTTTTTAATTTAACACATTGAAGTTTGTGTACAACATAATTTACAAGCATTATTAAATCTTCACACTTCAAAGCTTTATTAGAATCAGGAAGCCTGAGTAGTTGTTCTTCAGAAATGCCTAATGACGACCATAATAATGAAGAAGACAGAGCTTGCACTCAATCTGTATTACTGAACTAGATGGAAGCATATTTCCAAAATAATCTAATGACCAGTAGTTAGTGAAGAATATATGCTCATTGGCTGTTAAAAGTCATTAGGAGGTCCTCAAATTTTTCAGTAATAGAAAGCTGATGATGTGTCTATGTCCATTGCCTTAAAAATAGACCATATTTCAAAATACACCATACAAATTACAGCACACTTAATCCAAACACTACTATTTTTTGTACACATCTGGATAATTCAATATAAAGTGACTGTGAGGGTTCTGCTTCCCTGAAGTACCATTTTTGTTTTAACAGTTTGTTTTTTACTTGAAAAAGTCACACATACAAATAGCCTCTCCATTTAGAAGGTCAGTGGTGCTTTTTTTAAGAAATTAGTGTTATCTTATTTAGTTCAGAAGAGGCAAATTCCAACAACACAAGTCAGTGCATGAGAAAAGCTGTGGAGCAAGAGCCTAACTGGCATAAGCTACCACAGCTACTTCAGTGGAGTTGTGCCAGTAAACATCAGCTGGGCTTCTGGCCTGATATTAAAAACTGCATCCAGCCACACTTCATTTTCAGCTGCAGCCTCCAACTCAAACCAGCTGCATCTGTAAGCATCTGGGAGGCTGCCTCACAAACTGAATTATTTCTAGCCTTGAATGTGCAGTATCACCTCTGTCCCTGACATGCTTAGAACCGATATGCCACACTTACAATTTTAAGTACAAGGCTGCTGCTCCTATGTGTCCTAGGGTCAGGAAAATTTAGGGGATTTCTGCATGTCCAAGTTCTGTAAAGTCAGAAAATGAATACTCATTAGCAATAGAACATCACAGCAGCCAGACTGAGCTGCAGAGGATTTGGTATTGTATTCTGCCGTTCTCTGCAGTTTGAAGTAATTGCTCAAAGCATGTAGGAAAATGACAAATCAAAAAGTCTTAATTGCTCTCTACTCATCAATAAACTCTTTGGGGGATTAACAGCCAATATGTTTTGTAGGGTAAGGCAAAAATCTGACCTAGCTTGTTTCCTCTCATCTAAAGGGTGAGGTTGTTGTCAGTCCATCCTTCTACCTGCTTATTCCCTGATGATTGAGATACTGAGAAAAGGCAGATGGTTTAATTTTAAATCAGACATTAAGAAACACAGTCCTAATTACCAAATGCTTTACTGTTCATACCATTCCATGAAGAACCTCCTTGATAACACACGGTCAACTCATAAGAACTGAAGCACCAGAAGCACATACAAGGCCACTAAACCTGTCATACTGTATCTGACTTTGTGGTGATTTTAAAAATCTGCTGCTGTGGTTGATTTTTATAGGATCTTCAGATTTGTTACATTAGATTGGATTAGACCCTCAGATTTCCAGGATGGGTTGGGTGAGTGCCCAATTAGGCAGTAAAGGTATTGATTAAAGTTTAAAATATAGAAGTAAATTTGAAACTGTTTTGGCTACAGTATTTTATAAGTAAACATGTTTGAACCCTTTTAAATGCTTTTCAGTATGGTTGAGTTTGTGTTCTTCTCCCCAAAAAGTTTCAGAGCTAATAAAAGTATTTGGCTAACTATTATGTACCACCAAACAGATGAAACCTTGACCTTTTAGCTGGAAGTAAAGCAAGGGCAGATTATAGGACATCTGCCATTTTTTGAGAATCACTTCAGTTTGTCCCCAAACATTCTTGACTATCCATAAACTCTGGATACTGTTCACAGTCAACTCTGTGCTGATTCACATTACATGATATTACACTGAATTTTTTTCTTTTCAACTATTTTCCTTTGAAGCTCCCCTTTTAACATAGTAAAATTTGTTCAAGAACATAGGAGTTTTAAGACCCATTTGTCTTCCAAAGTCACTGAGAACAGTCTGGTCCCTACCTCTCTATCTGTAAACACACATAGGTAATCCCAGGAAATCACACAGTAGCTGATCAATCCACAAAACTTCCAATCTACATTTCTTTGTACTATAACTAAAGAGTGTTTCCCATGACCATACAAAAACTCACACTGCTGCTCCCAAAATTACTGATACTGCAAAACATGCAATTTATTCTGGCAAGAAATACCTAATACATATAAGTATCTTAGGTGAAACTATCCAAAGATTCTTGTCTTTAAAACTTGCAATTTTTTTACACTTTTATACCTCCTTTGTGTTATATATACCACTGATTTACTTTCCTGCTATTTCTACCTATTGACTCCACAGATTTGAGTGAGTGTATTTTGTGTAAAAGCATCTTACGCCTTGCTGACTTTCACATAATTTTGACTATAATCCTCGCAATTTGTTTATCAAGATATAAGACTGTATGGCAGGGAAGCTGTCACAAGATTGATTCTGTGTTGTCAAAAAGAGAAAAAAATAATGCTTGAAGTGTTTAATACCGTGGCCCTTAATTACAAGACTAATTGTACTTAATAGATCCACTCATGGGGGCTGTAGAAGTGGGTTTGAACAGATTATGTATTACCCCCTAGAAACCTGTACTTGCTTGGCAGACACCCACTAAGAGAAGGCTGATTCACATGCCATAGCAGATGCCACTAATACAGAGGGCCGTGAGTTTAGCCTGCCAGAAAGAATTCATTTTCACATTTAACCATTCACTGCAGCAAGATACATGGGTACACACTGGCTTGTGACTGTTACAGCCCCATGCTATTTTACAGTGCATAGAACCTGAAATGGAAGAAATCATTCCACAATAAAAATTATTTAAGATGGCCTTACTTAGTCTGTATGCATCACAGGACTTCAAATTATTTTACATGGTGCATAATGACCAGCTACTGATGTTCTCCACTCAGGCTTACCAAGTGAATGGAAAACTTCACCTATGCTCAAAGAAGGTTCATCGTGCCATCATGTAGAGTGTCTTGCATTGAAGGCTACTACTAAAGATTAAATAACAGCTAACGGCTACTCAGACTATTTCCAATGTTCTTACAAGTATTCCTTTGTACCTCTAGATGTGTTATACACATATATACGTGTGTCTGTATACATATAAATCCATGCATGTAAGTTCTAGTGGTTGGGTCATGTTAGCATAGTGTAAGTATTTTAACTGTCATCTCAGAAGCAGAATCCTTTTCATAATTACAATGAACCATTAACTCAATATTCCAATGAGTAAAATGTTAAATAAATAAATAAATAAAGCTTTAGAAGGCTTCAGATTTCCTTAAATTACTGATTTCTGTTTCATGAGAAATGTTATCCCTAAAAAATGTTCCACTCATATTGGTCTAATTTGGAGGGTATCTTCTTGATAAATCAATTAGTTAGATTGGTTTCCCATCTCTATATGTACACATGGGTAAAAAATAATACCAAATTCTTGTTTGAACTTCTTAGATGACAATTGCTCATAGAACTATAACCTTACTAATGCAAATCAAAAGAGTTCATGGTAAGCCTGACATTTGCAGAATTAATGAACTAAATAATTAAGTGACCTAGTAAGTGAATTGGTAAACCAGAACTATTAATCTTCTAATGAATTCTTTACTATCACTTAAATAATAAATTTTTTGCATAATTTTAAAGGATTATGGTAAAGAAACATTAGAATATAAAATCCATTATGTAAAGGAAGGTTGCTTTTATAAATCTGTCATTATGTCTCAATTTATTGAATTCATTTCTATTCAAGATTTAGAAAAGTGGCAATTCCTGCACTGGTGACTAACAGTACCCAATATTTCAGTGGTAAGATTTTTTCTTGCTAAGACAAGTCTGGGATCATTTACTGCTTCAGACAAACCACTGCCTAAAATGAATAATTAGCATACAACTGTAATTTAAGAAATCCCCTATTTGATGGTGTGCATCACATGTTTCAGATTTTCAAAGCACTAGTAAGTTAACCAGGCACAGTAAATGACGTTTCTGAACCAGTTCCTCTTAGAGATATTTTTTCCTTTCTACATGTTGTTGGCTTTCACCCTTATACCAGCTTTGCATCACATCTCTTACTTTTTCCTGTTAGAGTATCGTAAACTGGAATAGTTTCTTAAGCTTCAGCTTACCAGTATTCTTCCTATCCTGTCTCAAGTGATATGTATATTTGTCTTTCCTTATCTTCCTCTCTATCAGTGTCCACAATGGAATTAGACTTATCAGAGTGGAAATTGAGAAGTACCATATGCTTCTGCAGGTACCGTTTATTCCATTAATTGCTATATGGACTTGAAGTACTTATTCTATTCTATTACATCTACATGTATGTAAGTACCAGAGACAACATATGGTACGACGCATGTGATTTTTTTCCCCCCTATATAACCTGATTTGGCATGACTGCTAAAGGATTCAGGGAAGCCTTCAACATTTATTCCCTCTTTTGCATTAGCCCCTAAAAGCAGATAGGTAAAAGCATGTACCCAAAATTGTTAAGACAACATTTCAAGTTTTTTTTTCCAAATTAGTAGTTAAAGCTTAACTTTCAACTTATCTCTTCCAAAAGATGCTACACAGTGTCACTTGTCTCAATGTTACAAAACATATCAAATTGGTATTGAAATGTCATAGGGTGAAAAAAGAAATAATGAAAATAATTATATTAGCTTCTGAATAGGATTTTTCTTTAAAAAAATTATCTCCAAAAACATAAAAAAGCAGAGCTATCTGCCGTGAAGATAAATATAACCCTTAGTGGCTCAAGAAAGAAAGAATGTGGTTCTACTCCATTTCATTGGCACATGCCAGATACTCAAACATCTTTCATTGCAAATCATTAAGTGGATCATGTCCACACAAGAGTCCAGTGGGCTTTCTGAGCAACATGAAACCACCAGAGATATCTTTAACATAATGCAAAGACAATAAGTTTTGATCTTAAAAGCATTTCTGATGATGTTTCCTTTGTGCACCAAATGAATGCACCAAAGACTGGCCATGGCTGATGTTTACTCCACCTGGGTTTAGTTTTTATTAATAGATATACTTAAGGGGCAGCAAATAAAGAGAGCAAAGCTGCATGAATATGCCATGGCTACAAGTGTGCTTTGGGAACAAAATCCTAAAAATGGAACCCTACAGTTGGCGGAACTTCACTATTTGAAGTGAGTTCAACATATTTTAAGGAAACTGCTGGAACTTCATCAAGAGAAAATTTAATTTTGCTGACCTATGCTGCACCCACACAGCAGAGTTTTGCAGTTTATTATGCAGGCACAGCAGCTGCAGCACAGAGTAACACCCACAAAAAAATTTCTGAAATCACAGAGGACTATCATCCCACAGAACACTCTGTCATTAGGTAAAAAACTATAAGAAACCAAGAAGCAAAACACAGGCAAGTATGCCATTCTGCAAGTTCAGTCACTATTTGTAGCTGATCAAAAACTTTCAACCAGATAAAACAAAGACATTTAAAAAAACCCCAAAACCCCCATATATACTTATGTTTTGAATATATTTAATTATGAAGAGGGCTCTATTCACGTGGTGTTTGGTCTACAGGTGTTCACATTTGTGCTTCTCTAACTCCTCTGAAATAACCAGCATGAGGAAACTTACTCTGCGTTAAACATCAGATAAGCTATTCAAGTTAAATGAAATGTCTAGAACAAAATATCTGTCATACAGAAAGGACTTTATGTTTTGCACATGGTAATGTGATGTAAGCATAAACTAGAAGATTCAAGGACTAGAAGAAATTGGAAACCAAATAGAAGGAGCTAAGGAGTTGTGTGAACCATGCAACTTAGTCACACTGCTTTCAAAAGAAATTGTGTTGGTTGACATTTTAAGCTTAATTATATTAAGGTTGCGGTGCAAGCCAAGGCTAGATATCAAATAATCCATATGGGGGGAAAATAGCTCAATGACCTAATCATAGCAAAAGTGTATGTCAAGATATGGTCTCCAATAGAAAATAAAGACTACACAGGACAGAGAAATACAGATGAAGATAGGGTTGTTTGATTTTTAATATGGTGCAAATGTCAGTTTTGTAGAAGTTCTTAATTTTTAGAAAAAGTTCTTTCCTTCTTTCCCACAACTTAACTGTTGATTCTCTGGTGTCTAATACAAAACTTTCTGTAACTGCTGCTGTTTCTGCACTAGAGAAATTACCAGTATCTGTCTTAAGTATTTTGATGAAGGTGGTAAGCATTTGCAGATAATCAGTTCAGCAGGTTTTATAGTTCTTGGATCTCCCATACATGAAATACAAACACAGTGTGAGCAGAATCTATAGAAAACGAGATGAAAATGAGAACAAAAGACACTAGCATAAGCTAGAACAGTGGAAATAAAGACTTGGCAGAGAGATTATCCTTAGAGATTTAAAAATGCATGTGTGTATATCAAAAGGTCAGTCTTAAAGAATGGAACTTAATTTTGACCCAAGGGAGTCAAGCGAGAAAACAAGGGAAAAGTCACAAAAACTTTGTTTACATCCCATTTAAGCTACAGGTGAAATTACATTTCTCTG
Source organism: Leptocoma aspasia (assembly GCA_013399835.1). Classification (NCBI taxonomy): domain Eukaryota; kingdom Metazoa; phylum Chordata; class Aves; order Passeriformes; family Nectariniidae; genus Leptocoma; species Leptocoma aspasia. The sequence continues at coordinate 651,862 of VXAX01004650.1, forward strand.
AGTACAAAGAAACTGGGAGAAGGAATAGTGGAAATACTGACTAATTTATTAGAGAAGTGATCTAGATGTCATCTAACACAATTTTTGTATTATTCAGCTAATTCTGGTAATTGCACTTTATTTCTCTAGCAACCTCTGGAGGAAGTTTCAAGCCATAGCAACCATAACAGCCTGCAGCTTACTTGGAAAATAGAGTATTAGGCTGTAAAGGGTAAATATGTTGTGGAAAATACGGCATATATGAGTAAAAGAATTATCAGAGAGACCAAAGCAAGCATAATATGTTAGAAAGACACTGAAATCATCTTTTTGAGCTTGTTATTTTAAAATCACTGATAAAGTGACTCCAAAATGGTATCAGTTTAATGTGCACTGGCAGAACCCAATTGGCAGCTCTTTGGATTGGCCACAGACAGTGTATGAGAGGATTCCCCGGGCTGCTGGTGCCTTCAAACAGAAGCACTTCAGACTGGCAGCATGGGAATACTCCCTTTGAACAGCTGAATGATATGCAAAAGATGTAAAAACAGATATAAATGCTAATAATTAAAAACTAAATGAATAATACCCAATGCAGATTTTTTAAGAGAGCTGAGAAGGCTTTGGCATTCAGAGGCTGTGCCAGCCAGCTGTAATAATCATCTTAAACACTCCCAGAAAGGAGAAAGACATTATTAGCATTATGGAAACAAAGCAAGTACCCAATGGATAAAAGTGTGTTTCTATAGCAAAAGCTTCTGAGGAAAAGCTTCTGTAGTAAACTGAAATGGTTATGCAGTTGAATCTCACTGCTCTGAATGAGCAAAGCAACATTACATTTATTGGTCTGAAGAGACCCCACTAGAAACATATGGCCTTTTATCCAAGCCTACCCAGCCCAATAAACTCTGAAATACCATAAATGTGTTTCTTACTTTATGGGCAACAGTGTATTAAGGAAGAAATATTTTTAGCACTGTAATTTTATAAAATGGAAAACATTCAATGTCCTCTGGAACTACCTATGTAAAATTTGGCTTTCCGTCGAGAGTGCATGCTCCTCAGATGAAAATCTTTTCTTAATTTAAAATAACAAAACTCCAAATTAAACAGTTGAAATAATTTATCTTGAAAACTGTGAATTAATGCTTTGTATGAGCTCTGAGATAAGTTTGATTTATGAGTTTGCTGTACAGTTGTGTCAGGGATGTCTGCCCTGCAGGTTTTTGGCTCCTCATCCAACTTGCACTTCCAGTGTATGTGAGTACCAACAGCTTCTGCAGGCTGTCTGGGCTGTTCCCAGCCACCACACAGCTCTGCCCACCGCTACAAATACTCCAGTTAAATGTTCACCACCTTGGACATCACTTCCCAAAAATATTTTCAGACTACATGTTACCACTGACACACTTTTTAATTTTTTTTTTCATGTATGTCTGTACCTACATTATATGTCTTCCCCTGATGAAAACCAAAACTGTCAGATCAAATGTGAAGGTCAGTAACAACAGTAAAGCCTGGCTGGTGCTTGAAATCTAACTTTCTCTCTCCTTCAAATGCAAAGAGGTCCAATTAAACAAGCACAAAGTACAAGATAAATAAAGATAACTGGTGGATGACTTATGTTGTCCAGGCTGTGATTTATTACAACAGAAACAGAATCCAATATGAAAATGCCACCATCATAGTGACTGGAAAGAAAGCTAAGATTCACACTGGGATTTCTAATTGTATATACATTTTGAGCTGTTTTTTCTCTAAAAAGAGAAACAGGCATGGCCACCAGAAAAACCCAAAGCCAAGTGTGCCCAGAGACCCTGAATTTTAATAAGACTTAAAATATGAATTGACATCCAAACCTACAGATCTAACATATAGCTGCTGGTCTGACAGAGAGATAACATGTACAGCATATAGGGAACAAAACCTGCCTTTATAGACTTATTGGTGAAATTAAAAAAAAAAAAAAAACAAACCCAGAACAAAAATGCATTTATCTCCAAAACTTTGGAAGAGCTGTGGGTATATTTTGGTGTTGATCTTATCCTTGAATAAAACAATCATGTCACATAAGCAGTAAAAAGAAGCACAACTGTGTCATGTTTTCTTACATTATCTAGGGATTGCTTGCCTGGGAAATCACTAAGAAAATCACACCATAGCTGATCGATGGCTGCAGCACAAATGTCACAGCATTAATAACTGCTCCCTTAAAGCTGAGAACTTTGCATTGTGTCTGAAATACAGCACAGTGGTAGAAACCCTCTGGTCTTCAAGGTCCTTCTCCAGCAGAGAATGGCAGGTCTGGGTACTCAGATTGTGGAGAAGATGGGAACAGGAGATGATAAGTCACTTCTCAGCCCCTCTTTCCAAAGGTTAACTTTCAAGCTCATATTTTACTTTCTGACCTTAATACCACTAAGGAGAGAATGTGTGCCATTTCCTGGTCTGTGGCCCAAGCCACTTCGATGAGGACAGAGAACCAATGTCTGTAACACAGGTGGATATTTCTGCCTTGTGGTATTTTCTGAGCACTAGTACTGCAGCCTCTTGCTGCGGATGTTCAGCCCTCTCTTGTGCAGTTACATGAATAAAACCAAACAACTGGAGTGGTTTTTTTTGGGGCGGGGGGGGCAACTAAGATGAAATGTTTTAATAAGAGGTCGCCAGGAATAAGAAAATTATGGGGAGCAGTAGTGCTGGGAAGCAGTTGTGGTGCAGGGATTGCCATATCACAGAGAAAATACACAACAGAAGAAAACTGAACTATTATATCTTGACATTAATCTCAGAAACATAAACTACTACCCTTCCTTTGAAAAGAATTAACTGTATTTTTAGGAAGCAAAACAAGGAAAAAGAAGAACTGGGGATGAGGCTGACTCAAGCCCAAAAAACCCATTAAACCAACTCCAGCATTTTTTATTGTTTAATTGATAAAATACATGAGAACTCACTGAAAAATACAGTTTACTGACAGACCCCAGACAGCACTCTACCAGCTGGATACTCTGAGATTTTTCCTTTCTTTTCCAGCAGTAGAAGCTACACATGGATATTTGTACATTCCCTGAAGTATAAGGGAGCCAGAGCTGTCCTCAGTTTACCCTGCATCTTCCAACCCCAGTGCAACCCACAAGGTCGGCCCCCCTGGGAGACCCAGCAAACTCCCTGCATGTGACATGCACTGAGCCCTGGGAAGGACAGGGAGGCTTGCAGGGGCGCTCCAGGATGGAAGGGGTTGAAGGGCAACCTGTCTCAGGTGGCAATCATTTGCTCTCAGGAAAATGAAGGAGAGGACAAGCACGTCTGAGGATGGGGCAGCCCTCCCCTGGAGTGGGAGCACTAGGCTTTCCCTGTTTAATTGACTTTGAAGTTTCTTTTGCAGATCCTAGTATAAACTAGCTTTTCACAAAACTAATAAAGCACCTTCCAGAGGTATCTTATAAATATTTTCTAGACAGTTTCCTGCTGCAGGTTATGATTTTCTCTTTTGAGCAGACCAGATTGCTGAGGCCAAACACTGTCCCTTTTATTCTGCCTTCCCTTGCCCCTTGGAAGTCTTCAGCAGGCACCATCATGTCCAAGCTCACAATACTCCCAAGGCAGGACATTCATGCTTCAGGTTGGTCAGTTTGCAGTTTTCCATTTTGCAGCTGCAGCCTTTAAACCAAAAATTATTTTGTGTCCCCCCTGAAGTTTTCCAGGGATTTATGCTGCCTAGAGACAACTTCAGCTCTTACTGCAATTCGCAACAGCATCTGGTAGACTTATGCAAGCCAGTTGACTCTGGAGGCTGAGCTAGAACTGCACTTGCATCACAGGGAAGGCAGAGGTATGTGTGCCAGGCTGTAGTTGTGGACAAGGCACCTAGCAGGGCATCTTTTATGTGTTCAGAAACTATTGATATCACATGAGATTACAGAGTCAGGAAAAGGCATTGTCATTAACTGTAAATGCAAGAGACATAATTCAACTTTTCATGGAGGAAAAAGATGACCTGAATTGCATTCTCAATGTTTAAGACTTCACAGGTGAACTGAGGACCCATTTCACCAACTAGAAGAGAGCAGCATAGTAATATACCTGCCAGGCCAGACTGCCCAATCCAAAATGCTCCCTTGCCTGCTTAGGACAGCTTTATAATTCCTGTACACTACTGAGGCAGTGCAAAGGGACCCTGAGTGAACACTTGCCTTACTGAAGTTTGCTGTGGCTCTAAGATGGTAGCAATTGCAACAACTCAGCCTTCTCTTTACCAGATTCATAATTCTAGAATCTCAGTAGTCGGAGGCCATTATTTTTATAGGTGTTTATTTTATTGTGGGGTCCAGAAAAATCAATTTTGTTTTGCATTGTGAATATTTAATATACTTTCACAAATGAAAATCTGTAGTCATTTCCACATGAAGAAACCTAGGTCTGACTGCAGAGAGCATGCTTAGTATATGTAATGATTATAGGAAATTACATCTATCTTATATGATCTTTTCTTGTTAATTTCCCAGATCTCCAGAGAATTTTCTGAAGTGCTTTGGAGGACTGGAAAAGATCTCTAAAGAATTTCCAGTGCTCTAGAAGGCCCAAGGCAGCATTTCCAGTGCTAGAAGGTGAAACAAAGGTCTGTATTAGCCTGTAAGCTAGCCTGTTATGACTAATGGCAGTATTGTGAGATGAAAATATAGTGTACAAGACAAGGCTCAGATAAAACAGATTCTGACTTATCCGGAAGGTCTAAATAATTTAAAAGCACAAAGCATACATGGCTAGCTTGCTAGAATGAGTAAAGCACATCCTGCTGTGAATAAGACCTACATTTTTCTCAGTTTAATGTTTTGGACTATAAGAAAATATATTGGGGTTTTCAGAGGAGTGCAAAGATAATAAATTAATACTTGCTCATAGTAGCAAGAAACAGCTGCTATTCTGGAGTACTCAAAAGATGGGGCACATCAGTCATTATTTCTGTCACTGTGGTCTCCTGAAACTCTTACCAAGGCTGAAGTCTTACCCAAATGGCATCTCCCACCATGATTTCCTTTAAACAAATGCATTGTGAGACAGACAGAGTTATATTCACCACTGTGTGACACACAGGCATTAGACACACTGTGATCTTGGATGATAGAAACTGGGAAGAGCTCTTGACACCCTTGAAAGCAGAGAGGCCGTGCCCTGCAGAGAAACCTCAATAAATTAGAGTGCTTGGCAACCACCAACCATATGAATTTCGACAAGGAAAAGTGCCAGATTCTGCACCTGGGATGGGGCAGCTCTGGATGTACAGACAGACTGGGGAATGACATACTGGAAAGCAGTGCTGCAGAAAGGGACCTGGGGGTCCTGGTCGATGGCCAGTTGAATGTGAGCCAGCAGTGCCCTGGCAGCCAGGAGGGCCAGCCCTGTCCTGGGGTGCATCAGGCACAGCATCACCAGCCAGGCAAGGGAGGGGATTGTCCTGCTCTGCTCTGCACTGGGGCAGCCTCAGCTCGAGTGCTGGGGGCAGTTTTGGGTGCCACAATATAAGAAAGATATAAAGCTATGAGGGTGTCCAAAGGAGGGCAACCAAGATGGTGAAGGGCCTTGAGGGGAAGCCGTGTGAGGAGTGGCTGAGGTCACTTGGTCTGTTCAGCCTGGAGAAAACCACGGGGACACCTCATAGCTGTCTAAAACTTCCTCATGAGGAGAGGTGGAGGGACAGGCACTGATCTCTTCACTCTTGTGACCAGTGACAGGACCTGAGGGAATGGCCTGAAGTTGTGTCAGGGGAGGTTTATGTTGGATATTAGAAAAAGATATTTCACACAGAGTGTTTGGTCACTGGAACAGGCTCCTCAGGGAAGTGGTCACAGCACCAGCCTGCCAGAGTTCAAGAAACATTTGGACAATTCTCTCAGGCACATACTATGATTCTTGGGGATGGGTTCTGCAGGGCCAGGAGATGGACTCAATGATCCTTGTGAGTCCATTCCAACTCAGCTTACTTTGTGATTCTGTGAAGTATCAAGCTACAAATATAAGACTATTTACTGTCTCTTGTCTTAGTACTTTACTCCATTATTATTCCCAAACCCTCCATAACCTATAAATTCTGTCATTCCTTTAGTGTAAAGAGCAGAGAATATTTTTATGCCTCTTCTGGCCTAGGCCTGACTTTCCAGCTCCTTTGATCTCTGCCAAGGAAGAACAGCCATGTGCCTCCCTTCTAAACCTCCTTTGCCCCCTTGAGTCTGCCAGACCAAATTCCTTACTCCACAACTCACTCTTCTGAGCAGCTCATAGATGGGCAGGTTTATCTTTGAAGCTTTCCATGCTGCTATTTTCCTACCAGTCCAGCCCAGCCCTCACAGAAATTGGCTCTCCTGATCATCAGACACTCTCTGTAAGACATTAGTGAAGTAATTACCCAGGGACGTACGGCAGTCTGCCCACTGGTGCTTTACTTGCAAGCTCATTTTGATCATTAATGATGCTAACCACATAAGGGTTTCTAACTAAAATAATGTACAGAGCAAAGTTACTGTATTTTGTCCATGGCCTTTTCCTCCTAAAAACCTCTGCAACAATGACAAATAAAGGAACCTCTTAAACTAAATATTAAATTCTTTTTATTTAAAGCTTCAGCTGTGATAATGTTATACTGAATTGCTATACATAAATATTTTTATAGAATCATTGCCAAAAGAATGTATTTTCCCCTTTCTTGTTCAAAATTACCCTAGAAAAAAATACAAATTTTTCCTGTTAAAGATTAAATAAGGGATTTATGATTTAGTGCAAACTTCACAAAACTCCTGTCATGTAGTTAAGATATTATTTATGTTTCCAAAGCGAAGGAGTGGATGATTTTTAATGAGCTGGTTATTTTTTAATTTTTAAATCCAATTAATTGTTCTAGTTACAGTACTACTAATTTTTATCTAGCTGATTAACTAGAGAATAATCCAAATACATTTCAAATTATAAATCTTTCATGATTTGGGAGATTTTATACTAATGTACATTTGACAGTGCTAATTTAAAGCAAATATCAAGCTTGATTAAACATTCCCAAGATAAGAAGGATAAACGATTGAATTATTTTATAGATTTAACTACTATTGATATGATGTTATAAACAGAAATATTTTGATGTTCATCATTAATTTTTAAAAATAATTCTTTGGGAAACAGCCAAGAAGGACTGGAGAAGTAGGTCAGAATGTATGCACAAAACATTTGTATTCTTTACTATATAAACACTAATTTATTTATTGAAATAATACACTGTTAATTATTTATTAAAGAAATTACAATTTTGCTGAGCTTCCCTCTGAAAAAAAAAAAAATCATTAAAATGTGGCTAATGCAATGGATTGTTCCACATCTCTGCCTCCCAACTGTTTGCCAAGTGTTTATTGGCAAATCGCTGTCTGTTAAAACATAATCTGTGTCAGAGCATCTCCAGCAAGCAAGTGCATTACGAAGTGTTCTAGTAAGCTTTAAGTACTGTAAAAATAGCCATCATATTTTCAGTCCCCATATCCATATATCCATATGTGAGAAACTATATATATATGTGTGTGTGTATCTCTCTCTCTCTCTCTCTCTCTCTCTCTCTCTATATATATATAGATACACACACACATATATATGACACACTCTTTAGGCATTGGTTTGTTGTAATTGTTGCTAAGGAAGGTGAATTTCACAGTATCTCTGGCTATTTGCCTAAATCCAGACTTTTAAAAATGCAGATATACCAAGCAGTATTAAGTAATGTTGGAAAAAGAGAGAAAGGGCTCTTTGTAAGAAGTTACATTACATACATAGAAGCGTTTTTCTGTTTTATTTTTCTTTTTTTTTCTCAGGTTTTTTTTTTTTTTTTTAAACCGAGGAACATGACCGATTCACCAAAACGTCTGAGTACAATCTATCATCCATCCAGAAATTAGCAGACTTCATGCAAACACTCAGGTAAACAGAGGAAGTGGAAGCATGAAAACACCGATTACCAATAAAAAATTGAGTAGATGTTCCCAGCTGGAGAGTGAGCGGAACCTGTAGTCAACAGCACAGAAATATGCGCCAGCACGTTATTCTCCAAGGCAGTGCTGTAAATGAGACAGTGTCCAGGGATGACTTGCCTTTACTAATCTCAGCTGGCCTCTCCAGTTAATACATTTAAACAAAAATGTAGATTTTCTGGAATCTATTACTATGCTTGATTAATTTGGGTAAAGGAGTAGATAACTATTTTTCTCCCATTTTCCATATGATGCATTTAAAATATTTTCTAATGATGTAATTTCATTTTCTTTCATTAGTTCTACTGAAAAACAAGCAATATTTTTTCCAGCTAGAGCATTAATAAATATAACATGAAATTGGTTAATGCAACATACATTTCTCTCAATATCACTTAGCTCTATATTACAGTGCAAAACAAAATTAAAGCATTGTGGATTCAGTTTACTTTTGCATTTTTCAATAATATGAACTGTCATACTATTGGGGTAAAGGAGAGCAGGTTGCTTCTGGGTCATACTTACTGTATTTATTCTTTTTATTTTGAGGAGCCTGGTCACATGTATGTTGCTAAACTTCATTGAACCACTTTGCAAGTGGCAATAAACCAAAACCTTTACTGAACTCCAGATGGATTAGACCTACTGCATTTCTCTCATCTAAGAAATCAGTTGTCAAAGGAGCAATGAATTTAGTCTGAGAAGACATCCCTTTAGAAAGTCCACAATGCATTTTATGTGTTATCCCTTCTTTCTTAATTTCTCTTTCAAGACTTGTATAATATTGGAATTGGCCTAATTTGGCCTCCAGAGTTCAAGCTACCCTATGTCCTCACCATCATCTAAAATAAAGGATTCTATTTTCTGATTCCTGTCAGGAGCTTGGTCACTCCACTTGACAGATGCACTCAGATCACTGCCACTGTACCTGCACTTTCATGCAGTAACTGAGTTGGTTATTTTTGGGATGGAAATTGTTAGGCCTATGTGACATAATTGCATTGGTCTTTTAGTCTTAATTTTAGCCTGGGTATACTAATTTACAGCCCATCCTCACTTCCTATAGTCAGCACTTCTGTCATTACAGAAAGTAATAGATTTGATTTAAATTTGATGAACTATTTTATTCTTGACCTCCTTTTCATTGCACTGTGGTTGAGTGTCTCCCTCTGTGTTCTCTTTTATATTTATACATACGTGGCTGAGGAAAAAAACCAAAAACCCTCAACTTTTTGCTGTTTGTCTCAGTTTACAAGGTCTAATTCAGCTTTACTTTTGGCACTTATATCTATTTCTCTGTGTCCTGGCCTCTCAGACATAGAATACTCGCTTTCCCTTTAGGCAAACTGCTTATTTCTTCTGCCCTTTTAGAAGCGTTATTTATCCAGTCAGCTCTGGAGCCATTCCCTTCAAGATTTTCCCCTTGATTAAGATGCAAGTTCCAGACAGCTTTCACACCTTTGATTTAAAGAAATTTCACGCCTTCTCCACATTAAAATCCCTGAGCTCTTTAATCCAGTTGACCTCATTAACTAGTTTCCTTAATTTTTCAAAGTTTATCTTTTTGAAATTGAGATCCTTTACAAGCTTGGTTGCAGCTGTGCTGGTGGGGGTGGCAGCTGTGTTGCAGGGCAGCTGCTGTGCTGGCACATTGGTTGGTGCCCATGTCTCAACCTGTGCTTCTAATGGGAAAGGTTGCAGCCCCCCCACCCCCAAGCTACTGCTCTTCTGCTTAATTAAGCTGAATAAATTGATGATCATTTGATACCAGGTTATTTTCTACCAGCCCTTTCTTTATGCCCTCATTGCAAAAACCCAAGATACGGCCAAATTATTTGTTGCCTGGATGGAGGAGAACTCTGTCACTATTACTGATATGTTTTAGCCAGCTGTATTACCTTGGTCATGACTGTAAGGTTTTTATTAATTTGGTTTTATCTTCAAGGACAGGTTTTACCCTATGCTTTAAAGGACAGTTCAAGAATTTCTGTAGTTGACTGTACAGTCAGGGAAATTTCTTCCTCACCTGTGACATTCATTGTGTTATGAGGGATTGTATTAGAAGCCTGTCCAAAGTGGAAGTTTTCACCAAAACAGTGTAGTATTGAACTGAAAGGTAACTATTACTGCTGACTTGCCATTCTACCTGCTAACACTAAGAAAGTATGGCATCTCTTCAAGAACTGTGTGCTTACAAGATTCTTAAAGCTAGAGATACATAAAGCTAGAAGATGAGGAAGGCTTATTATTGCACATAGGTCTTCCTAAGAGTTGAGAATGATTAATTCTTACATGTCCTCTTCTTTCTAAAACTACACATTGCAAGAAAAGGCACCTTTGTTGTTTCTCTTAGGAGGCTACTCCAATAACTTAGAAAGTTTCAGCAAGTACAAGATTTTCACTGGCCTTTAGCAATATTTTTCCTTTCTTAACTTAGTCTCAGCCTTCCAACCATGGACAAGAAAACACGACTTGAGCCCTCATGGACATACCTATATAAAAATGGTAACAACAGAAAGACATCACCTCACAAACTTCCCTTCCTCTTCACTAGCTTTTAAATGGTTCAGCCACTACGCATATGTGTTTGCTGGATCAGACTTGGGAGCTGGGAATGTACACCATCCATTAACTGTCAGTCTCCTCTATGTTAGATACCAGCCCCAAGGGAATAACTAAAACACAGCAGAGCAAACCTAACAGCAAAATGAAATGCACTTGTGAACTTGCCTGTGAAGATGGGAACACAGTTCAGTGGGTATAGCCCTGTGTTGCAAAGAACAGGGTAGTGGCACGCTGTCTTTTATGTGGGGCAAGTAAACAAGAACATTTATGTGTTGGTGCTGCTCTGATTCTGTGAAGTATAATGAAAGATAAAAGTACACACAGCAGAGCATGTGTCTCCTAGGCACAGTCATGCTGCGGAGAGAAGTAATTTATCCCTGCTGGGTACATCCATCATAATCCAGAGTCTGGAAATATCTGTTATTAGAGTGCATTCATTCCAGAGCTTACACTATGTATGCTTGCTATTTAGGTTGACCTGCTGCAATGGTGGTGTCAATTAGTTTCTGAGATCCCTTCCTATGATTTTACCAGTAATGAGCATGTTCACCTGTATGAAGTTAACAAACTATATCGCAATATCGCAAATGCAGGCAAGTGTGAAAGTTGCCACTGTGCTTCATCATAGCTTAGAGTCTGAGCCAAAAGAAAGCAAACTAGAAGAAAAATGGCTCCTAAGCTGTAGTTAATGCTTTTCTCACCTGTAACCCCTAAAAATCTAGATGCACACATCATGAAGTTTACAATGACATGTATTCAGAATTTTGCTAATCTTACCAGAAATCATTAGGACTCTTGGGCAACTGAGTATTTTTACTTGAAAGCTTTGTGGGAAACAAAGGTGCTAATACTTAATTCTTACTAATGAGTTACATTTGAAGACAGAAAATTCATTTTCCCTCTTCTTTTTTTTTTCAATATGTCTTGTTAAATGTTTTTTTAACTGGGTCATAAATTAAGTTTAGATCTAGACTTATGCTGAAGTTAAAGACTGAAACCCAAAATGTATGATTTTAGGTTTCCTTACTTCAGGAAACCGGTGTGAATTAAAAAACAATACATAAATAAATAAATAAGGAAAATGTTAAGGCTTCGAAGCAGAAAGAGAAAAAAATAACCACTAATGTCCATTTAAAAATAGACACAAATGAAAATCCCCAATTGTCTTTTTGCATGATGAAACATATAAGTGAAGAGAAGAATTAGGGGCAAGTAATGATGGGGTAAAAAAGTGATACTTCTCAGAATTCTGAATTCAAAGAAGCTAATCAGGGCCAAAGGCTTCTCTCTGTGTCTAGCAGCAAAGAGGAAGGTGGTATTGACTTGAGACAGGGAAGTGCTGAGGAGGAAAAGGCTGGTCCTTGAGGGTGGCATTCCTCACAGTTCTGAATTTGCAGGGCTCAGGGGATGAGTGATCTGCAGAGTGGGGACAGTGTCAGCATTGGGAGCTACCAGTTGGGGATTGCTCTCTGAATAACACTGTCCTCTTGTCTGCTCAACAAAACAAACCAATCAACATCATAATTATTCTTTTTTCTTGATTCCTGGGACTCAAAATACAGACAACCCCTTCAGATCCATTCTGGCCAGTTGTCCAGTGATTCAAATGTCCAAACAGCAGAAGTCTTCTACCCAAATAGAAATGTCCTGAAAAATGCTGGTGTTTTCTTTACTGTATAGCTATGCTTTAATGCTGACTCTGACTAGAGAAGTATTCATGAATCTAAGGTTTTGATAACATGATTAATATTTTTGGTTTGACAGTGTAGGGGTAAGCATAGCCAATAGTTAAATAAACAACTGAAGCTCATTTATGCAATATTCTACCACATCTTTTAACTAATCATTAAATAAAACAGAGCAAGCACATTGCTGTGAGCAAACTAATCTTTCTAACATGACTCTTAAACAACTCAGTAAATCACTCTTCAGTAATTTCTTTATCTAACTGGCTCAGTATCCTTGATAGATCCTCGATAGCCCTAAGAAATATTTGATCAGTGGGTTGCCTATGTGTATAATCTTTACTTATTTGCTACACTAGTTAATCTCATTTTTTCCTAACTGAAATTCCATTTTATTATTTCATCATGAAACATTTTGTCCATGAAAAGGGTGAATTTATTAGATGTCTCAAACCCCTTCAGCTGTCTGAAGGATTCAGTCTTCTGTGGTGATCATGTGACAGATTAGACAAGAGAAGTACCTTTGCCTGGTACTGCGTAGTAGCTAAATAGCTACGTAGTACAGAAGCACCCATGAAGCCCAGTCTTTAAATAAAAATATTGCTTACATTTACACAGTGAGGAGGAGGAGCTGGAGTGAGTGATATGTGGGTTATAGTGTTGTACGGTTTGCATGTCAGCATGGCTGAAACCTTTTCAGAGGCATCAGTTCTTAAAAGAATTGCCTAGATGCAAACAAAAGTCCCTTGTGGCTAAAATTCCCAAATGTGTCTAAGCAGGTTAACTCTTTGAGTGATGTAAGATTCTCAGACACCAGAGATCAAATAAAAGGACAAGCCTGTGGCTTTGTGCACACAGAGTGTGTTGGACTTTGCCCCTGAAACTTTCTAATGAGAGCATTTTAATACCTTAAAGTGGCTACCCCAGGGCACATCTGTGTGGCAGGAAAAAGGTTAATGTTGCATGTAGTAGTTTCTGTCTGCTGTCAGTACTTTACCGTTTACTCTCACTAAAATTAAACAAAATCAGCATCCAATTAATGGCCTGGGTTTCAGATGGCCTCTGGTATTTTGCTTGTTTAAGAATGAAATCTAACTGCACTGTTAAATCTAATATACCATTGATCTATGGTTCAGAGAGAAATTATTTGCTGGAAGGTTGTTTAAGATTAAGGTAAAGTTGCAACATGTAGATAATTTATTCTTAAAAATACAATATCTCCTCAAAATTATTTAGAGCTTTAAGTATCAAATTGCAGACACGAAATACAAAGATTCTGAAGAAATGCTGGGTTCTAAAACTCAGAAGACCAGAATAAGGAAGTATGTGAATATGCTATAACATTTTCCTGAACTCTTATATCATTTTAAAAAACCTCAATCCTAAAGTGCTATGCTAGATTAGTGAATTTAGAAAGTGCTTAAGGACCTGCGCTCAAGGTTTTGGTTACATTCTTGTACCAAATAGATGGAGACTGGACAGTGCAAACTGTACAGCAAGGGGAAAGTATTGTGCAAAATGTAACTACACTTTCAAGTAGAAAAACCTACATTTCTTTACTAATTACATAGCTGCCACTGTGAAGTTATTAAAAATCAAAGTATTTGTTAACCACATATACAGTGTTATTTACCTTTTAAAAAAATGTATGGATGCACAGGATTCAGTTAACTAGAAATCACTCATTCTTATCAGTAAATAGATCTTTTGACATGAAAAGGATCTCCTGGATGAAGTGGCTCTGTCCATTGTCTAAAATAGGCTAAAACCACAAGCAAAACCTGAAACTTCATTCTAATTTTAGTAATTACTAATTTTAGTTCAGAGGCTTTTTTCTGATACATTTTGCTTCCACCAAAAGGAGAAATTAATGGAAATCCCAAGTTGTTAAGACAGGAGCAACCCCCTTAATCAGGCAGAGCTTTCCAAATGAAGCTATCAGTCTCAGAATGTTTTCTAGAGCTCCCACTGGGCAGATTTCAATATTGCATCATTTGAAGAACTCAACACACCAAAAAAAAAGTATTTCTAAGGGAAATCCACAAAATATGTCCTGCTCCTTGCAGCGCTTTCATTTTTTTTCAGTTAATCCCAAATCTTGTGGTATTTGCCCCATTTTCTTAAGACCTATGCTTCAGACATCATATTACACATTTATTAATTTGCACTTACTAAAGGTAATTTTCTGTGTTCTATTCCTTCTTTCCTTTGAAGAATAATCTGGAAAAGAGGAGCTACAAAGCCTCATGAACTGACTGCAAATAAAATACCGTTATGTTAGAAAAAAGTATTAAATAAAAAGAAATAGCTTGTTCCTGATTTGGGACTATCATTACTACTTTTCCACCTCTTTTCTTCTTGTAGAGAAACAAGCCAAAAATTATCCCAGTATTTTTAGAGTTGTACCTGTAGGCTTAGTTTTCTGGGTGCAGATGCTGATCCCTCTGTGAAGAAATTTACTGCATGTCTGCAGCACCTCACATGTCCAAGAGATGCTGTGTTCATGGGAACTGCCAGACGAAATTGTTGCGCAGGCTGTGGCTTTGTGTGCCTGATGTTTCCTGATCGTAGAAAAGGAATCATAAAGGCTGATGTGCAGAAATTCTTGCAGATTGACGGAGCCAGCACAGGCTTAGGAAGTGTGAGCACGTGAGCACATGAGCACAGTAAGGGTCATCCAAAAGTTAGTGGGTACCACCATCTTCTCCAGTGGTGTCTGCAAGGAGTCAGTGCTTGTGACTCTTAATTCTCTCCTGCCCCTTCAGTGCTACTTTGCCTGTCTTCCTTGGATTTCAAGTTGTTCACATCTCAAAAAAGATTTAAAAATGGATAAATCTTGAATCTGGACCACTGCCATTTTGTTTGACATTCACAGCAATGGATTCTAACATAAATCAATTTCTGCTTTACATTGAGTGTTCTAAATGTATATCTCTCTATCTACAGAGAAACAGAAAAGAACAAGAAAACCCAACAAACAACAGACCTAATTAAGCTGGTCTTCTACAACGATAGAGGCATCTCTAATAGCCACACTCATACAATAAAATCCATATTTCCCTTTCTTTCCTGATGATCAGACCATCATCACGTCAAAAATTTGTTTGGTTGTAGCTGTGCTTATAAGCTTTTTCTGACATTAAGACCTTCAGAGATGTTTTGTGGGGCTGTGTCAAAAGGATAAAAGAAACATTAAACATGCTGTCTTTGGCAGAATGAGTTCCAGACTTTACAAATCTATTTCAATTAGGATTTTCATTTCAAGGAACAGATTTTAATTCTGACATGTAGGGACCTCATGCATCAGTACATTTACACTTGCATTTATTACTGCAAAGCTTTTACCATCGCAATGCAATGACAAACTTCTAAACAACAACAACTACTACTACAACAAAATGGAGAGGGGTTATTTATCATCTTACACATCACATTTATTGCCTTAGTGCAGCCAAAATGAGTTTGTTCCTAGTTGTGTGGTATGCAATCACTTACACTGTAGTCTACAAATACAGGTCTCAGGTTAAAATACCCAAATCTTCTTACAGGGTTGTAAGATGAACCATAGAAATATTATCTATGTTCATTTTTAGCACAATTAAACTATTTTTGCAGAAAGTTCCCATTTCAAGATTATTCTGCCATAAAACACCTGAATCTCCTAATAAGGTCTGAGCTATAATGTGGCTGTACAATTTTTAGTGTCATTCTTACAAGCTAAGATTTGCTATTGTTTGTTATTTTGTTCTTACTGTATATACCACATACTATAGCCACTCCAGCTTTCTCGGTTGAAACTGCACTGAAAATCATTGCCTGAAAAATTTTTAGAAGTGGCTGAATCTCTGAAAAACACAGTGATGTTAAATCTAGAAGGTTTAAATAAATTTCACTATGTGAGTAAAAGCTCTTGAAGAAGCAGTGTAATAATGAGACCTATGGTAATTTTTGGTGACAAGACTTCTCTTGTACATCTAAATATTCCAGATAGTCAGAACATCCTCTTGGATGGGATGGTAATAGTTGACAGAGCACAGCAGTTTTAATACAGAACCAGAAGCAAATAGATTCAAAGGCCAGACTCTGAGGAAATGATAATGTATATTGCTTTGTTTATTGCAGCTAACCAAATACGCTTGCAGTAGGAATTATGGTTTGTCAAAAAGATATACAATATCTGCCCTTTCATGTTTTCAGCCATTTAAAAATAACAAAATTCAGTGCCGTTTACTTTTCAACAGAAAATAAATGAAATCTCAAGTTATGGGTGTTTTTCATTAGCTGTTAGATACAGCGGCTGTGCCAGAAACCATTATCTAGTACATTTTGCTTTCCAGATAAAACTTTCAAATGCTTACATTTCATTGCACGTTGGTTGATTGGATAATTTGAACATCAAAGGAACCTTTCATTTAATTTAAGCCGAAAAGTTGTCTTTTGCTTTATTAACTTTCGATCAATAAACAAGCAATTTGGAAATGTAATCAGGAAATGCTTCCAATTGGCTGACAATGTATCAAAGCCAGTGCTTGAAGGCAAGAGCAAGCTGTAACAAGCAGTTTATTACCAGTAGCTGTTACTGACATTAGTCAAAACCAAGAAAGATAAAATGGAATAAGAAATGTAATGCTGGAAGAGCCTTGGGCGCTGTGTTCTCTTCTTCCTTTTGAAAACTGCAAGCCTGTCTTTGATATGATAACAAATATAAACTGTTTAAAAACACCAAATGCAGAAAAACTGAGACTAGCCTGTCATGGAGTTAATCCATTCTAGAGTGACATACAAATAGTGTAACATCCAGCGGATATATGTTATGGAAATATTTTGAATTGGATTTACATGTAGTGAGCAAATTGGAACTTTTGATTTTATGTGATATTGTAATGCACATGTTCTCATATTAACTGAGTGTAATCCTATTTGAAGATAATGAGTTCTCAATAGGCTCTCCAGCCTGCAAATGCATCAGAACATTTTGATTTTGGCTGGAGAAGGTCCAAATGGACTTAGAAAAAATCCTCAGACTTGGGGGTAACCCTCATTTCTGAGGGGAATTTGCATAGTTTTTTGGCCAACACATCATCCATAAAACTAACTGAATGGTGAGCTTTTCTAGTTTGTTTTGACATTGTGCTATTTGTTTTGCTGTGTGATGTCTATAGCCCAAAGCAGAACACTGGGCTGAATTTCAGCTCTGTTTTATTGAGCATGTCACTGAAAGCATCTTGTAGTTATTTCACGATCATCTGTACATATTTTTAACTCAATTAGGAATAAATAAAAAAGAAAGAAAGGAAAATTTGTTTGACTGGAATGGATTTGAGAGGTGAGTAATGAGCATAGTGTAACAGATTTAATTTCCCTGTTCTACAATGAAGCAAAGTCACGGAGACTTAGCACAAAGAGATTCAGGAAAAGAACAAAGAGAGAAAATGTTTTGGCTGCTTTGTGAAAGTTCTGTGTGTTGGCACACTGGGCATGCTGAGCACATCACAAGGCATGCTGACACATAAGTCACATATTTCATCACCTCAAAGGGAAGCAATATTCTTATGGTAGAGAATTATTTATCTGGTCCTTCCAGTTAACTGTTTTGCAGGTTTCATGAAAGTAGCTGCTCTGCGTGGAACTATAAACATAGATGTATAGAAAACATTAACAGGTCTTAATTTCATCTCATTACTGCATTCCAGTAATGCCTTAAAATTCCCTTTTCCTTGGAGCTTTGAAACCTGGACCCTGGTTACACTGATGGTGCATCAGCTGGCAGTGCTGCTAGTCATTCCTCAGGCAGGGAGGGCAGTCAGTGCTATTAGGTCAGGGCTTCAGTCCTTGCTGCTCACAGTTTATACTCCACATCCCTTGATAACCTTGTCCATGACTAGTATTATGTTTTTTCTTAAATTCCACAATATTTGGCATTTTTGGCATTTTTGACTTTGAACCATTGTGGAGTACTGAGTACACGTAGCTGTACCTTATATAGGTAGACCTCCTATAATCTCTATTAATAGCAATGGTCACTTTTTATAAGCTCAGAAACGTTAAAACTGGCATGTTCTGACAAAACAAATGAACAAACCAAAAAACCACCACCAAAACAAAACAAAAAACCAAAACAACAACAACAAAACAAACAAAAAAAAAACCAAAAAGACCTCAGGCAGAGAGGTC